>VZQC01012554.1:447904-471557 GCA_009823505.1 Rhizomys pruinosus
GCTTGCTCTCTACTGGCTTGCTCTCTGGCTCATGCCCAGCCTGCCTTCTTATACTGTCACTGCTCAACAATCAAGACAATACACCACAGATGTGGCCACAGGCCAATCCAATGGAGCCAATTCCCCAACCGAGGCTCCCTCAACCCAGGTGTGTCAAGTTGACACCAAAGCTATCCAGCACAAATACGTTATTTTTATTTTTTTATTTTAAGTGTATGAGTTTATAGCCTGCATGTGTGTAAGTGTACCCATGTTGTGCAGTGCCCACAGAGGTCAGAAGAGGGTATAAGATCTCCTGAAACTGGAGTTATGGACAGTTGTTAGCCACTGTGTGGGTGCTGGGATTCAAACCCCAGTCCTCCCCAAGAGCAGCAAGAGATCTCAACTGCTGAACCATCTTTTCAGCTTCCCTATCTATATTTTTAAAATAAAGTTTCAAAAATAAATAAATGAATAGATAAATAAGTAAATAAATAAATAAATAGTTTCCCAAGCCAGCAAGATGGCTTCGTGGATAAAGTCACCTACTGCCAAACCTGATGGCCTGAGTTTGATCCCCCAGACCTGAGTTTTCCCTCTGACCTCCACATATGTAATATGGCATATGCACATGTGCACATGTGTGCGCACACACACAAGCACATAGAATAAAATAATAAAATGCAATCAAGTTTCTGGTCCAAAAGCAGAAGTCATCTTCCCTTTTATTTTCTTTGTCCTGATAAGTTCAAAGTGGAAGTATTTCTGAATACTCAGTCTTTTCAAGGTCAATATTACTCACTTCTACTCAGAGTAATGAAAGAAAACAAAGCAAAGAAGCCTGCCCATAAGCTTGAGGTAATCCCCTCCCTGCCTTAGGATTCTGCTGCAGTGGCCAAGCCACAATACCCTTAAGTTCTCTAGAATTCTTGTTGGGTTCAGAGAGTCTGTGAGGCATACTTATAATTTGTTTAGAGCTTCTGCATCGGTCTGAATTGCATTGGAAGCACTGACTTCAGTCTTCTGGCGCTGTGGCTGTTACATGTTTGGTACACAGTTTCCTGGCAGGGCTTGGATCTGCGCTTCGCTGGGAAGCCAGTTCCCGTTTATTGCTCCTAATCACTTGGGGAGGTTGCACAGTTTCTGAACCATGCAGTCTTTCTGCTGCATGCTCAACAGTTTTCCTTTTGGTTCAGTTTTTCTCAAGCTCAGGAGTACTACCACGTTAGACAGGACAGCTCCTCCTTGTTCATGCAGCAGGGAGGAGTGGCTAGACAGAGGCTCTCTTGAAAGAAAAGAGGCCTGTCATGGACAACATGAAGGGAGATGGAAGAGGGACCTGAAGGAGAAATAAAAAAGGAGAGGGAAAGTCGGGCGTGGTGGCACATGCCTTTAATCNAATATGCTATTAAGGAATGCAGATGCTACATAAGAATTGGTACAATATTATCTGAAGATAAAAGGTGATTAAACCGTCGCAAAAAGAACCAAAAAAAAAAAAAATAAAAGAAATGGATGGTGTGCCTCACTGCAGATAAGTGAGATACAACATTTGCAAGAACAGATATCTTTATCCTACTACAACAGTTTTGTGGCCAGAGAGATTAAAAGTCAAAATAATATAGATCATTCCCTAATAGTTGAAAAAAATGCACTGCAGATATGGCTCAGTGGTTAATAACACTGAACTGCTCTGCAGAAGACCTGAGTGTGATTCCCCCACCCAACATGGCAGACTAACAACAACCTTAGAGTAAGAGCCATACTGCATTCCACAGAGGCAATGCGAGACTGTATTTCAAGCTGGACAGGCTGCTTCCAGCTCTAGTCAAGGCCAGAAATACTACGAAGCATCTACATACACAAGAGATCCAATCCTCCCTCTCTCATCTTTTTTTTTTTTTTTTGTTTGTTTTTTTGGTCTTTTTCAAGACAGGGTCCTCCCTGTACCGGAACCCCAGCTGTCTGGAACTACTCTGTAGACCAGGCTGGCCTTGAACCACATAGTCCGCCCCTCTGCCTTCCAAGTGATAAGATTAAGATGATGCGCACCAACGGGGAGGCAAGGGGCAGGCGGATCGCTGTGAGATCAAGGGCAGCCACCGTGGACTCCAGAAGGTGTTCTGCAGGCCCGCTAGGGGCTCTCAACGTTGCCTCAACCATGGAGACCCGGTCCTCAAAAGACAAAAAGGAACCGACAAACTCTATATAATCTCGCTACCGAGATCGCGTAGGTCAGTCTAGCGGTGTCGTATTATGTACGTCCAATTGTCCTCAAAGCGCGTATGGTCCGCTATAACCGGGGCGGAGTCCCCACTGGCCGAAAAAATTGGTCAAAACATCACAACATGCGCACACACACACAAAAGAAAGAGGGGAAAAGGCAAGGGGAGGGGGGCACAGGGGAGACACCGACAGCGCAGCACGATGACAACCCATAAAACATGTGTTTAAACCGAGCGCAGAAACCTGTCAGATCAGAGTCAGCATAAGACCAGATGCAACCCAGACAATGTAGGTACAGCAGAGAATGATTAACAAAACGATAACTAATATGTGAAACCCCTCACAGAAAAAAGCAGGCAATATAATAATGCGGAGAAGGGCTGGAGAATGCCGGCCGGTGGGAAAGCCGAACCGTGCTTGCAGATGACCCGGGTTCACTCCCCAGCGCCCACATGGCTGCCTAGAACCGTCTGAAACTTCCAATTCCAGGAGAACGCCATTTCCAGGGGAAGCAGACCCTCCTTCTGGCGCCGCGCGATTGCACGACACGGGTGCACAACTTGCATGCAGAAGTAAAATGCATACACATACATAAATAAATAAAATAATAAAAAAAATATAAAAAAATAAGCAGGAGAGTTTTAACAGAGAGAGAGGTTATAACAACTCATATGGCAATGCTAGAAGCATACACTCACCAGAGATTTGAAGAATACCTGTGACAGACTCAGCAATATGTTCAACATAGCTAAGGAAGGAGCCAGTGAACTTGAAGCATACATGTCAACAGAGGCTACTCAAGCTGAAACAAATAAAAATAGTGGAACAAAAAAGGCAGAGCTAGGGCTCGGGATGTAGTTTAGTAGGTAGAGTGCCTGCCTCATAGGCACAAGGCCCTGAGTTCGATTCGCATCACTGCATGAATACTAGGCCCGTGACACATGCCTACAGTCCCAGCACTTGGAGGTATATGCAAGATCTAAAGTTCAAGGTCATACTCAGATGCATAGCAAATTCAAGGCCAACATGGCTACACAGTGAGTCCCTGTCTCAAAAATAAAATAAAAAAGATAATTGCATGTCTAGAGTGAAAGAGTACAGGCTAGAGAGATGGGCCCAGTGGTTAGGAACATTGACTATCCTCACAGAGGAACTGGGAATCAATTCTTTGCACCGACAAGCAGCGAACATGTGTCCATAACCTATTCCAGGGATCTAACACCTCTTCTGCCCTCCTCCACATTGCACGACACGAGTGCAAAAAACTACATGCAGACAATACATTCATCACATAAAATAAAGTAATAAGCAAGGGGCTGGAAGAGATGGCTAGGCGGTTAAGAGCGCTGACTGCTCTTGCTAGAGGAGCTGGGTTCGATCCCCAGCACCCACAGTGGCGGCTGAGAAACGTCTTTTAACTCCAGTTCCAGGGGAAATCGACACCATCTATGGACCTATCCGCAGCAGTGCATGAACGTCACAAATCTCAGTAAACAGTACTTCATACAATACAAAAATAAATAATAAAATAAAATAAATAATAAGAATATGGGCATGGTGACCCAATGCCTTCGATTCAGTAATCAGGAAGCAGAGGCAGCAGACGTCTATGGGTTCAAGGCCAGCCTGGGCCAGGCCTTGAGAACGCTGATATCCAAAAAGAAATTAAGCAATAACAAACAACATAAATTTTTTTTTGGTCTTTTTGGAAGACAGGGTCTGCCTGGAGCCCCAGCTCTCCTGGAACTATTCCTAGTAGACCCAGGCTAGGCCCTTTGAACTCACAAAATCCACCTGCCTCTGCTCCCAAGTCTAGGTTAAAGAGCGTGCGCCACCACGCCCGCTCAATATAAAAAAATTTTTTTAAAGTAGAAAGGTATTATGGGTTTATGACATATACACTAGAAAATGAAAATGTATGCTAATAACTATATAATAATAATAGTATGAAATGGGAAATATGCTATTAAGGAATGCAGATGCTACATAAGAAATTGTACAATATTATCTGAAGATAAAAGGGTGATTAATCCGTCCTCAAAAAAACCAAAAAAAAAAATAAAAGGAAATGAGAGTGGTGTGGCCTCACTGATATAGTGAGATACAACATTTGGCAAGACAGATTATCATTTATCTAATACAACATGTTTTGTGGCCAGAGAAGAATTAAAGTCAAAATAATAAATAGAGCATATCCCTAATAGTTAGAAAAAAATGCACTGAGATGGCTCCAGTGGATAAGTAACACTGAACTGCTCTGCAGAAGACCTGATGTGATTCCCCACACCCAACATGGCAGCTACAACACCTTAGAGTGAGAGCCATACTGCTTCCACAGAGGCAATGCGAGACTGTATTTCAAAGCTGGACAGGCTGCTTCCAGCTCTAGTCAAGGCCAGAAATACTACGAAGCATCTACCATACACAAGAGAGTCCAATCTCTCCCTCTCTCATCTTTTTTTTTGTTTTTTTGTTTTTTTTTTGGTCTTTTTCAAGACAGGGTCCTCCCTGTCGGAACCCCACTGTCTGAGAACTCACTCTGTAGACCAGGCTGGCCTTGAACCACATAGATCACTGCCCTCTGCCTTCCCAAGGGCTAGGATATAAAAAAAAAAAAAGGTAAGTTAGGAAACACGACTGGGTGTAGGGAATTACTTTGTTGGATTGAAGGTCTAAGAACTGTAGGTATCCTTAGTGTCAGTAAGGTACCAAGCTGGGCATGAGGGTACACATCTGATCCCAGCCCTTCAGATGTATAGGCAGGATGATGAGGAGCTCCAGGTCACCTCAGCTACATGATACCTGCCTAAAACTTAGGAGGGGAGGAGGCAGGAGAGATACCTTAGTTGGGAAGTGCATGCTGTTGAAGCATGGGGACCTGAATTTGGATACCTGGCACTCACATAACAAGTGGCAAGTCCCCGTAATTCCAGGACTGGAAGACAGAGACAAGCAGCTCCCTGGAGCTCACCGGTCAGCCAGCCTGGTGAATGGCTGAGCTATAGGTTCAGTGAGAGACTCTGTCTCAAAAAATAAGGTGGAGGGGCTGGAGAGGTGGCTCAGCGGTTTAGAGCTCTGACTGCTCTTGCAGAGGACCTGGGTTCCGTCCCTAGCACCCACATGGCGGCTGAGAGAACCACCTTTAACGCCAATTCCAGGAGAACTCCAGTTCCAGGGGAATCTGACACCCTCTTCTCACCTCCACGGCATTGCAGGACGTGGGTGCACAGACCTGCATGCAGACAGTACATTCATATACATAAAAATAAATTTAAAAATTTTTTTAAATCACCTCCTTTCTATAATAAAGTTTTTATAACTAATGTGTTCTCCAGTGTTAGCATTCACAAATTAGAATGGATTTATATTCTAGGCTTTGAGAGTTAAAACCATATTTCTCACCTATATAAAATGTGACAGGACTTCAAAAAGAGCCACTCTGGTCTTGGGGCATTTTTTTTTTTTTTTTTGTCTTTTTGAGACAGGGTCTCCATGTAGCCCTAGCTGGCCTGGAACTCACTCTGTAGACCAGGCTGGCCTTGAACTCACAGAGATCCGCCTGCCTCTGCCTCCAGAGTGCTGAGATTAAAGGCATGTGCCACCACACCTGGCAAGTACAATAATATTTATGCCTAAACATTGTCACTTCTTGTGCTAGACCAACAGCAAGAAGGTTGAGTTGTCCTGTTACTGTTTCATTATCTGGGCTCCTGCAGATTCCACACTCTGGTACAAGCCACAGTGGCCCTTTAGCAACTCAATAAACATTTTCACTAATTCTTCTAACCTTCATGTGAGGAGATTTCATATTCCTCCCCATAAATAAGCCCTGTGCCTGTGCCTGTCTTCTTGGAAGCTTCTGTCATTTGGAATTTAGATTAGTTGCTCTGTAGCCTCATTTCTCTGATGTTTGACAAAAGCTCTGAATTTTGTAGATTCCCTAGCAAGTTTTAGGCATTATTAATATGGTAATGTCCTTCCAGACTATCTGTGTCCAAGCTGGAAGCCTCAAGTATCAAGCCATGTACTTTCTACTGCTCTTTTCAACTCTTGGCCCTATTCCTTGCCTGGTACCTGGGTCATTCTCTTGATTAGCATTCTTCCAGTTTAGCACACTGAATTAATTTCAGCCTCAGTGTCTCCCTCCTCTAACCAGTCTTCTGGCAAAAATCTAGAAATAAGAAGGTGAAGACATTCCTGATCTTTGATCATCTGGGGTTCAAAATAATTCATGGAATCCTGTTCCCAGGGATGAATTTGAAAATGGGGATTGTGCTTTGGACGCTGAATGCTCGCCACTATACTTGTGACTTGGCTTCATTTTACTAGAAAATGAGACTAAGCATCTACAGGACACTATGCAAGCTGCTAAGAAAGAACATTACTCTGTGGTCCAACCCCAGCTCGAAAGCCTAATAACCATAACAATAACCAGCAACACAGCAAATGATATTGGTACACCAGTGGCACTTTTATCTTGGGGGTAATCAACAACTACTTGATGGGACTTACAGCCTTCTCGATGGGAGGGAACTTATGTGTGGTACTGTAAACATAGCTAAATACACATGCCTAGAGATGTCATAAATTCTAGAGAAAACCCCAAGGCTGTCACATCCATAGATGAATATAATTCCTTTCTACATGCTAAATATGGATCCTTATATTTACAGACAGGTATGCCAGTCACCATTCATCAAAGACACTTTTTTTTTTTTTTTTTNCCTGGTTCTGTATTCATTTCACCCTGAAGGACCTACAATTTAGGTGAAAGTTGTGACCAACCAAATTAAACTATCCACATCCTGTATTTTAAGATCTAAGTTGAACTGGTCAACATTTAAGTGGATTAGAGCTATTAGTACATAAAGTGTGATGGGCTTTGTTCCCAATTCTTTTACATCTTCCTGCCCTTTCAACCTTCTTCCTTTCAGCCCCTTTCTCTCCATAATCTTTGGTTTGTATGTGGTTTCTCAGATGTTACCACTACAGCTTAATAGCTCTTTATTTTCTTGGAAGTTTTTAACTGCTTTAAGGTTATTTAATGGATGGGAAGGGTGAAAATTCATTTGATGGAAATACTTGTGTATATTTAAGACCCAGTTGCTCCTCTGGAGCTTGTACGTTCAAGAATGATTAATCTGTGTAATAAACTGATTACTAAAACTGTCATTACATATAATTTGTGTGAATAGGCCTTTTTGAGAGATTTAACTTCGTCTAGCTGATTGACTTAGTGTGATGGGTGGTTTTCCCTTCACCTATTGAAATGTATTATCCATTTATTTTTCGTTGCCATTTCAAAAATCATGAAACAATAACAGTAGGTTAATATTAGGTGGAAAAAAAAAGAGACGGCTTTAGAGTAATTTTTATAATAGAGCAGAGATAGAGAAAAAGCTAAACGGGCATGATGGTTTTCATGTAAAAAACTTACGTGTGCACCATTCCAGGAACATGACTGCTAAACTGAAAAAATTGCTTTGTTAATGAAATAAAGCATAATTTCAGCAAAACCTTGTGACATTCTCTTGGTACATAAAACACAAAAGACATTGCTGTTTGATAAGTTAGGCCTCTGTGATTGTAATTATAAGAGTATAACTGACCAAACCTGGGAAACATGAGCACAATCTTGTATTGGAGTGTCTGCGTAATTACTTTGCACTAACGTTCTCGCCAGAATGGATTCATCCAGTTTTAAATTGTTACAGCGCGCGTATGTGCGGCTTTAATGGAGTCTTACAAACTGTGATCTCACTAATGCTAAAATGTAGCTTGAAACTTGTAAATAGTTGTTTTCCAGAAACATTCATGTGAACTAGGCAAGTTATCTCCCCTCACCCCTTTTCCTAACCTGACTGTAAACCAGGCTAGCCTGTTTTATGGTCTTGTGGACTGATGCGGTCTCTAGGGCCGCATCAGGTTCTTTAAATCGCTGCTTTTACACTCTTGGCCACAACAAACTGCAGGCGCAATAAATGTCCACTAGCGTTTGGTCCTTTTAAAACTTGAATTGGGCAACCCCGAACTCCATCTCCAAGTGTCACTGTATTCCTACTATACACTCCAGAAATTTGTCCCACGCGCCTTACCAAAAAAAACCAAAAACGTCTTAATTAGCTGTTGGCTGCTTAGAAGCATTTTAAGAGTGCTTTGTTAGCGCCCCCTTGCCCTTGCATGTAACGTTTGACTTCTTATAGCTATAGGGGGAGGATTTAGAATTCAACTGTAACCAAAAATCACCCTGTATTCACAGGCAGGTAGAAGTTCAGTTTGGTGCACACAGGTGTGTGTGTGTGGGCATTGTCATGTGAATCTTTGTCTCTGTTCCCATTGTTAGGGAATGGAACCTAGGGCCTGTGTTTAGTCAAATAGTCAAAGTGCCAACTGCCATTGCAACTGTACTTTTCCTCCTTGAATTCATCAAGATTCTTACTTTTTGCCCAGTCAGTAATCTATGAGAAACAGAGTCCTCCCTGTACGCGCCCTAGCTAGCCTTGGAAGATCACTATGTAGACGCGACCGAGCTGGCCTCAAACTCAGAGAAATCCTACCATGCATGGTCTTTCGTCTCTCAAAGTGAAGCTTGGGATTCCACAAGGCACGAATACATCGCACCACAACACCCGGCTAAATTCATCAGTTTTTGACTTGCTGTTAATTAAGCTGTGTACTGTGGAGTCAATTGCACCAATCTTATTGTAGAGAGCTGCAAGTTTATTGCTATTAATCAGGTTGTAATGTGGGCATTTCTCACAAGAGTGCTGTTTTTTTGGGGGGGAATATTCTAATGAACATGGGTCTTCATGTAGCCCCAGCCTGTCCTGGAACTCACTATGTTAATGACCAGAAGTCCCCCTCCAGGTTTCCTGCCTACCCGCAGAATGACAATGTGAGTATATTGGTTGAGGGCCACCATAGCCGGGCTCTTTTATTGAATTTTTTGAATATGTGTTACATGTCACCTTCAGGTGCAAGTGTCAGATAAGAGGTTTTGATGGTCCAAAACAATGTTAGAACTGTGACTGGAGTTTCTCTTGTACACAGACCGCACAGCTCTGTACAAGAGTTTCTCTGATACGTAAAAGCTTGTTTGCTGTAACTTGCAAGCAAGGTAATGGTTACAAAGGAATGTCAGAGTTACAGGTTCCTTTTTGTGTGCTTAGAAATAGCTTAGAATATTTTGTCAGATATGTTTGGAAAGCAATTTCTTTTGGGGATAAACCAAATAATCTTTAGATATCTCCTGTTCTGTTAATGGCCAAGCAGTCCAAGGTGATCACTGTCCTGATTTCTACATTGTCTAGAAGAGAGACTTAGAAGGGCTATACTGGTGGTTAAGGGGCAGGAAGAAAGTGTGACCAGAGACTTTATGTGCTGAACCATCACAAGCATTTCTTCTCATTCTACCTTCCACAGTTTCCAATTTTGCGAGATATATTTATATCATCAGGGCAAATAGGGCATTTTATTAACCTTAAATTAGTTTTGAATGCACTATATTCTTGGTCCCTTATTGGCAATTTGAAAGGGAAACTCATAATGAAATTGTCTCAAAGATGCATTGAGTAAGAGAGGCACTTCTTACCACATTAGATTAATGTGTCTCTTTCTGGGTTACTTTAACTCTGCCCACTGTGCAGGAGGACAGAATCCGAGGGCATATCATGAGTTCAGAACCAGCCCGGGAGTCTACATAGCAATGGTGCGTAGGCGCAGATTCCAGGGTGCTACACAGTTGAGGCTCTTTATGCAATCAGTAATAAAAACTAGGACTAATTTGAAGAATTATGCAATAGTGACCACAAGAAACCATGTCACACACCCACAATCCGACCTGTTGAAAAACACCCTCAAAAGCGCTTTGGAACTGGTGGAAACGGGATCATTCCCATCTTTTTTATTTTTTTTTATTTTTACCTAAAATTGTATTTCTGTATGAATGTATGGGAATGTACTGTCTGCATGCAAGTCTGTGGGCCCGTGTCGTGCAATGCCAAAAAAAAGAAAAGACCAAAAAAAAAAAGAGGGTGTCGGCTTCCCCCTGGAACTGGAGTTTACTCACTGGAGAGGGGGGCAGTTTCAGACGGTTCCTCACACAGTCCGCCATGTGTGTGTCCCTGGGGATCCGAAAAACCCGGGTCCCTCTGTAAGAGTGGTCGCGCTCTTAAACCACTAGGCCATCTCTCCAGCCCGGTTCTTGCTTCTCTTGTGTTGAGCATGCACCTAGTCCTTAATTCTTAAATGTTCTGAGCTGGGCATGGTAGTGAGCATGCCTGTAATCCAAGCATTTTGGACGTACAGGCTTAGAGATCAGCAATTCAAGGGTCTTCTGGGGTGCATGAGAACCTCCCCCGGCACCCAAGCAAAAAGCCTTCCTCTTTGAATACAGTATTATCATGTTTTAGCCGGAGGCCTATTGTGACGATGGTTGCTTAGTGCTCAGGGGCTAAACCCCCCCCCTGACTTCCCACCCCCTCCTTTAAGCCAGGCTTTGTTCACGGCAACCACAGCAGTGGGCTTAGATTAAAGGAGTGTGCCAACTTAACGACCACAACAAAGTTAGCACATTCTTAAGTTAGTAGTCTTAGGTGAGGGGCGGGCTACTCCCATTCTTTTGAATTGTTCATGGAGTTGGATTGGGTAGGCTACATCTGTTTTAGGAGACAACTGCGCCCTTTTTTAGCGGATTAAATCTATTTTGTATTATAGTAAGGCCTTGTACGGGTGTAACCTAGGTAGGTAGTGCACTCGCTGCAATTACATAAGGTGCCCTCCAGTCCCTTGAGGGTCCAAGTTGCCCATCATACATTTGAAGAGTACCATTGGTACGCTCTAATATTGGCGGTTTTAGTTATCTGCCAGAAACTCCCCTGACATTGTACTCTGAAAGAGCAGAATGAAAGATCATCCGAGGAAAAAGCCAAGGAAGCCAGCTTGAATATCTCGGTGTGAAGGGTCCTTCTGTGGTGGCTGTACAGAGAAATACATGCCTTTTGTGGACTGTATGGGGTAGATTTCTCTCCTTTCAACCTTGAGGATGTGAGAGCGTAAGGGCTGCTAGCAAGTTTACTCAGCGCAATAACCCCTCTTGAAGAGTCTATTCTCAGCACTCCCTCCTAAATTCTAATAACTTTGTTATTAAGTTTGTTTTGTGCGAGAGAAGTCATGTTATTAGTATCCACCGCCTTCAGCTTATGTAGTTTAAAGACCTTGTGGTGCTGTCTTATGTACCCCTGCTAATGGGCATCTGCACGTCTCAATCTTGTTCTTATTAGCAGAAACAGGGTCTTACCATATGGCTCACACCACGTCCTTATGTTATGTAAGCTGGGATAGACCCTTTCTAACTTTGGATCCCTCCATTTTTCCTATGTACCCGGTGAGAACCCTTATTCGTTAACGCACCCGTCACACTATTTTTTCGTGCAGGGACTCTGATGCATCTCCAGTGGCGCAGGACAATCAACTCCCTTAACTCTTCCAGCCAGTCACACTTTTCTTTTTTTGAAGGGGGATGGTTGAGACCACTCTCTCTTATCAAACACCAGCCTGGCCATGGGCATCTGTAGAACAAATACAGAAGGTGACCTTGGAGGGGAATGCCTACCACTGTTCATTGAGTGCTGCATTGAGTGCGCCACTCTTTAGAGCATTCGTACCTATTAAAACGGAATCCACCATTTAGCAAAAAGCGGGACAAATTAGAGTCCTGGATTCTTTTCGTGGCTCGGGTATGATTTCAGACGTGAGTCCCTGGAATCACCATCCTCGTTACATTGAGCAGGCGACGCAAGACGGAACTCACGTGGCGGTCAAGGAAATTAGTTTATTCTTTAAAGAGAGGAACCAGTGAGAGATTAAAAAGCGAACTGAACTTGTGCATGCTAAGTAAATCTTCTGCCATTGAAATATTCCTAGTCTTCGGCATTTCCATTATGGGGCGTTTATCTTCTTTTTTTAGTCTTTTTCGAGAGACAGGGTCTTCCTGTACCCAGCTGTCTGGAACTCCGCTTGCTATGAACCAGGCTGGCCTGAAAACTCACAAAGGATCCGCCTGCTCCGCCTCCCAAGGTGCTCAGAAGGTAAAGGCGTTGCGAGTTCCAAACGACATGGATACCCGCTAATTGGTGGTCTAGGGAACTAAAAATTTATGAAACCAGGTGTTCTCAACCAAGTTAGGCACAAGTTTTACCAGGGTAGTCCAAAAGAAAAGAGTTACCTAGGCTGGACTTGAACCTTGTAGCTGGGTCTCTGCAGGTCTACCCCACCACCTCGTCTTAAACTTAAGAGTGAGTGTATATGTGTGGTTTTGAGCATGCTGCAGTATTCCTGTAGTTAGAGGAAGAGTGCAGTCTCAGGTTCTGCACCATGTTCAGTTTCTAGGGGTTGAATTTAGGTTGTCAGGTTAATAAGAAGCACTTTGCTGAGATATCTTGCCAGCTTTCAAATCTTGAATCTTAAAAGCTAGCCTGTCCAAGGTCCTTCTATGAAAATAGTTTAAAAAGCCTAGATAGGGATTAAGTATCCATCCCTTTATTTTTTATGTGTGTGAACATTGTGCCTGTGGAAGGTACATGTGTCTGCAGAGACCAGAAGGGCCACGGCCCTTCTGCCTTTGGATACTGGAGTTGTGATGGTTAATTTAACCAGTATGTGGGTGCATGGGATTTTATTACTCGCCAAATTCTTAGTTCTTCTATTAGACAGCAGCCGTGTGAACCGTATGGGATCTCTTAAAGTTTTGAGCCAGTCTTGAGCTCTTTTTTTTTTTAATTTATTTTTACATTTTTCTTTTTTTTTTTTTTTTTTTTTTTTTTTTTTTTTTTTTGTTTGTTTATTAGTGTACTTTCTGCATGCAGCTTTGTGCACGTGTGTCTGCAATGCTGTAGACTTTGGTCAGAACATGGTGACGTATTCCCCTGGAACTGGAGTTCTCCTTGGAGAGTGGTGTTAATACTATGATACCACAGGTACTCTCCACCGGTCCGACCACATCTAATCAGCTTTCTACCCTCCCCTTCTAATCTTCCATACCCCATCAGACTCCATGGCCATTCTGTAAATTTACGTTAGGTTCCCCAATGTCCAATCAATCTCATTCCACTGTCTAGTCAACCTTCCTAGACCACTCTTTATAAGATCAGCTTTCCCCTCACCCGCCAGCAGAACCTCAGGTCCGCCAATAGTTTCTTTTTTTTTTATTTTTTTGGGTCTTTTCGGAGACGGGTCTCCTGTAGCCCCAGCTAGTCCTAGAACTCACTCTGTAAGACCAGGCCCCTGGCCTGATACAAGATCCGCCCTGTCCCTCTCTGCCTCCTGAGTGCTTAGGATCAAAGCGTGCAGCCACATGCCCTGGCTAATAGTTCTTGGACTTCTGGCTAAGGTTGGGGCCTGCTATGTATTTCTCCAGTTTCCCCAGTTCTCTTTTTTTTTTTTTTTTTTTTTTTGGTCTCTTTTTGAAACAGGGTCTCCCCTGGTTAACCCCCAGCTAGCATGAACTTGGGTTTGTAGAACCAGCGCATGTCCTTGAATTCAACAAGAGAATCTACCGTGTTCTGCCTCCAGATACTTAGAAAGATGTTGGATTGTCACCATGCCAGGCCTCTATGCTGGGTTTTCGTCTGTTTTGAGGGCTTTGTATGGGCCCCTGGGCATACTGAAACACACTATTGCTAGTAAATTTCCCATGCAAGGTCCTGGGAATCCGGAGGGACTATTTCTTTTAAGGTCATCCACCCTTCTCCCCGGCCTTTCAATCTTTCCTGTCTCCCTTTTATCAATGAGTCATCAGGTAGTATCCTGCATCTCTTATTCTCTACAACTTGGCCAGTTTGGGTCTTACTGTGGTATTACACTCTCTTGTATGAGGAAGCTTCAACTGTTGAGAGTTGAAGTATGCATTAGTATTCTCTCTAACCCTTGTTCCACTGTGTTCCATGAGCCTTAAGTGTACAGGTTCCATTGTAGATGTCACTTAGGCTTGGGAATCTCACAGGCACTTATTATGTGTGGTGTGATGACATTATAGAACTCGCAGTAAGTCACCATCGTTGCAAAAGAAAGTGTCTTTTGAGCCGCGTGGCTGCACACACCTATAATCCCTAGCACTTGGGAGGCAGAGGCAAGGCGGATATCCTTGTGGTTCAAGGCCCGCCTGGGTCTAGAGTGAGTTTCCAGGACAGCTGGGACTACAGGGAGACCCTGTCTGAAAAAACCAAAAAAAAAAAAAGAACTATTGGCGACTGATTCCTGCTGGGTGAGGGAAAGCTGATCTTATTAAAGGGAGTGGCTCTAGATAGGCTCACTAGACCCCAGTGGATGAACTTGCATTGAGGGACATCTGGGGACACCCTAACGTAAATTACAGAATGCATGCAGTCTGATGGGGGGGTATGGAAGGATGTAGAAGGGGAGGGGTAGAAAGCTGATTAAGATGTTTTGTGTTAATTATACAAAATCCAATAAAAATATACAAAAAAGAAATAAGCCTCAAACATACTCAAAGATTTCTTGGAAAATGAAAATTATAACAGGCTAGAATATGTTAAGAGCTGGTCACAAGCAGTCTCAATGGGCCGCCTACCTAGCTGCAGATTTCTAGCCCCATCACTACCAGCTGCAGTACCTTGGACCCAGTCCTTATGTCTCTGTATCTCAGTTTCTCTACCTGTAAAGGGGACAACAACACTTACTTCACCGGATTGTTAAGAGTTAATATAGGTATGGCACATTTCTTATTTTGTATGTGTATGAGTGTACTGTCTGCATGTAGGTTGGTGCACCCGTGTCGTGCAATGCCTTGGAGGTCAGAAGAGGGTGTCGGATTCCCCTGGAATTGGAGTTACAGACGGTTCTCAGCCGCCACGTGGGTGCTGGGGATCGAACCCAGGTCCTCTGAAAGAGCAGTCGGGGCTGTTAACCACTAGGCCATCTCTCCAGCCCCAGGTCTGGCACTTATAATAGTGACTGACACTAATCTCGGTAGAAGTGCTAACCATTGGGATCCCTTCCTATAATTTCACAAGTTCACAGCGGAGTGCAGTTCTTCCTTTTCTCAGAACCCATTACCACAGAACAGCCAAGGCTTTCACTACACAATCTATGTGGAATTAATTATTCTGAGTTCATGGGCAAGAGCAAGGATCAGAGAAGCATTTCCCTGGGAGGCCAGAGGCTGCAGTGGTTTACAACCCAAAGGGGGTCTGACTACAAGGCCTGTCATCTCAACCACATCACTTTCTGACTCCCACAAACTAGTTTCCATGCTTGTAAACTAGTGAGAAAGCTGCTTGCCATGCTTATCTTGCAGGGTTGTTCTCAAGTGTAATAACACAGTAGAGTCCTTGCCTCGGGTGTTCTGGAGTGCTGGGCCCTTATGGGGGGACACTAGAATGTGACATACTTCTCGCTTCCACCCACCCCTTTGCGCATGCCCTCTTTTCTGAGTGTTAAACTCATTTCTTTAACTTCACTTAGGTATCAGAGCCTAGATTTCATCCTAACAATGGAGGTGTTTAGAGCAGGGTGCGCCACATCAGACTTGTGCTCTCAACTGTACAAGCTGACCTCTGTGTGGAGAGTGGAGCGCAGCCAGGCACGAGGACACAGGAAAACCACATAGAAGCCACCACAGTGGGAGCTCAAACCTGGCAGGGAGGTGGCACGGGAATGGTGGAGGGGAAAGATACTTACTTGGGAAGCAGAATCCACAGGAAATGAAGGTTTACTTTAACGTGGGCGGCCAGAGAGGTGCCGAAGGTGACTTCTACCTTCTAGCTAGCCGCTATCTGGTGTTTGTGAAACGAATTAATCAATTGGCCCCAATGTAGATTAAGAATAGAAAACACACACGCCCCAGCCGGTGGCCCATCCCCACCCTGCTTCCGGGCTGGGCAGCAAAGGGAAGGGTGGCCGGGCGGAGGGACACATGGACACGGAGTCTTGAGTCCGAAGCTATAGAGTGGACACTTCTAGCACTGACTGAGCCAGGAGGTGTTGGAGGGGGTTAGTTTCCGTGTGAGCGTACGTCCCACTTGGGACGGATGTCTAGCATCCCGGTTAGCTTCTCGGCATTGGCTCCTGGCTGGGCGTCTAGGGGCGCGGCCCCTGCTCATCCCCTCTAGCCCCGACCCGCCCAGTTCGCTGCCGGCTTGGGCGGTGGCTCCGTCTGGTTCCGAAGCCGGGAACTGAGCGCCGCCGAAGAAATCTGGGGTCAGGGGGCCGCCGACCGTGGTGCACCTGCCTCGCCAGGCGGCAGCCGACCCTGCGGCCCCAGCCCGCACCTTCTGCATAAGTGCGCGCGGAAGCGGGGCGAGGGCAACCGAGGTGGCTGGAGGCAGGGAGCCGGTGCGTGCGCGTGGTCGTTGCGTGGGCGCTCCAGGAGTCGGGGCGCATCAAGTGTGCGTGGGCCGGGAGCCGGTGCGTGTGTCCGCAGCCGCCGTGCGCTGGGCGGGGGCGCCGCAAGAGCCCGCGGCGGGCGTGCGCGGAGGCGGCGCGGGAGCGGCCGGAGGCAGGATGCGTGCGGGGAACTTTTTGCCCGCCCCGCGAGTCCGCGTCGCGGCGCTCCGAGGGGTGCCCTCCCGCCGTGGCCCGAGCGCCGTGCGCCCGCCGCCCCTCCCCCACTTCCGCCTCCCGCCTCTTCCTCGTTCCCGGCTCCCAGGGCGGTCGGTCCCGCGGGAGACCCGCAGGCGCAGCCCCACCCCGGCCGGCGCGCCCGGCTCCCACGCCCCCGCCTCGCCGGAGCGCACGGACTGAGTCAGCTGGGTGCCCGCGCTGCAGGTAGGGGCGGTGGGTGGGCGCAGGTGCCGCGGGCCGGCGAGGGGCAGCGGGCGCCGGGGAACGTGGGGCGCCTCCGCCCGCTCCCTCTCCGACGCGCTGTGCCCCTTTTTAGGGAATTCTTTGCCTCTGCCTCCGCGAGTGCGGGTGGGGCCGGGAGCGGAGGGCGTTCTCCATTTCCCTGCCTCCTGCCTGGGCCGCTGGCAGCCAGCCTCCTGCCTCCAAACCTTCACTCTTCCCAGCACCTAGGTCGAGTAAACAACTACCTACTCCAGGTCTGCGTCCGCGGCCCTGGAGGGCAGCCCTTTCAGCCTCGTAAGACCAGTGGCCTCGGGTGTGGGGAGGGCCAAGGAGAGGGGCGTCCCGGAGCCCCTGGTCCCCGCGCCAGCTCCCCTTGGAGCTCCGCTCCCCCTCCCCGCAGCTCCGCAGACGGCCCCTGGGGCCCTGGGTATTTTTAGCGTGGTGACCTGAGCGGCAGTTCTTAGAGCCTTTCTCAGGAGTCAGCGTCGTCGGCTGCTTTCTCCCAGGCCAACCAGGCGCTCGAGTGTTGGCTCCGTCGTGAGCTGCCCCAGCGCCCAAGGAGTTGGCCAAGATCTGGGATGCACTGAGTGTAGACGATACGATTTATGGGGGGTTGGCAGTTTGGTTCTCACGTCTCCCGCCCTGGTGATGGGTTCTGAACTGTGTGCTAAGAATGAGATGCACAAGGCTGGGGCTGGCAGCTCTCTCGTGTTCTGGAAAACTCGCAGCGGTGGGAATCAAGAGGCCTGGTCTGAACTGGACCCAGGCCCTGGTTGGTGCCCACTGACTAGCTTGGAGCTTAGCCAGCGAGATGTGTCAGGGGAAGGGAACAAAAAAGAACTAGAGTTTAGAGGAAAGGTGGTCACAAGTGCTGACTTGTATTTCAGGCAGGTAGGAAATTTATGTCTTTTCAGGTGGTGGGAACACTAAGACCAGAAAGATGATTTTCATAGCGGCAGGGGCAAGTCTGGAAGTCAGGTCTTTGAGTTCAAGGAAAGGATTTGGAGGTGGTTGTGTGTGTGTGTGTGTGTGTCTGTGTGTGTGTGTAGAAAGGGGGGGGGGTTGCTTTAGCCCTTTGGTTTTGAAGGGCCAGGAAGAAGCAGAGCTTCAGAATCCTCCACCTTTCCATCTCCATCCTCTCTTCTTCCTTGGCCCTGTTAGGGGAGCTATGTCCAGGAAATGAACTGCCCCTCCCAACCTCTCAGAAGGGCAGGATAGGGAAAGTCAGACAGCTATTGGTTGTCTTCGCTGAACAGAGGCTCTTTTTCGGTGCCTGGAACTGGCCTCTCCTTTGTGGAGCTAGGGCAGGCTCTGGCTCTACAGGGGTCTTGAAATCTGTGGGATGAGCTTTGTTTCAGGGGCCAAAAAGCCAGAGGGGTCCCTACTGGAACCAAAGGCCTTGCTGGGATGCTGGCTACAGCGGGGCTCCTTCAGCCCAGGCCCCCACTGTCTTCTCTCTCATCCTTACAGCTCTGCTTGTCCCGCTCTTTTCCATCCAGGGGCTGACATGGACTCCAACCCACGGGCAGCCCTGGAGCGCCAGCAGCTCCGTCTCCGGGAGCGGCAAAAATTCTTTGAGGACATTCTACAGCCAGAGACAGAGTTTGTTTTCCCCCTATCCCATCTGCATCTTGAGTCACAAAGACGTAAGTTTCGAGTCCTGAGGAGTGGAGTTGGGGTAGGATGGAGAGGATGTCCTTTGTGAGTTTTGAGTCTTGGGGCCACCTCTCTTTGTTTTTATTACCCAGTAAACTTTGAAATTGGGATCTGACTGGTGACCCTGATCATCCTGTCAGCCTTAGGCCAAGTCTGGCTGACCTCTGGCCTTCTCTTGATCCACAGCCCCTATAGGTAGTATCTCATCCATGGAAGTGAATGTGGACACGCTGGAGCAAGTCGAACTTATTGATCTTGGGGATCAGGATGGAGCAGATGTCTTCTTGCCTTGTGAAGATTCTCCGCCCACTCCCCAGATGTCCGGTATGCCCCCTCTGCTTTGGGTACCTGGAAACCACGTGGCCAGAGCTGGATGTTGAGGCTCTGACATGAAATTTCAAATCTGAGCTGGGGAAGAACATAGCAGGTGCTGGGAGCATAAGTTCCCACCAGAAAAACAACTGGCTGTTCTGATTTTAGAGAGGTTGACCCTGAAAGGAAAAGAAACTGGGTTCTATAGAACCCTCAGGCAGAATTCTAGAAATGGCCAACTACTTTTAACTTTTAGAATTTTATATTTGTGGGGCTAGAGAGATGGCCTAGCGGTTAAGAGCTTGGACTGCTCTTGCAGAGGACCCGGGTTCAATCCCCAGCACCCACATGGCGGCTGAGAACCATCTTTAACTCCAGTTCCAGGGGAATCTGACACCCTCTTCTGACCTCTGCAGCATTGCATGACACAGGGATACCAACCTACATGAAGACAGTACATTCATACACATACAAAAATAAATAAAATTAAAAAAAAAGAATTTTATATTTGCCCAGTGTGGTGGAGCATGCCTTTAATCCCAGCACTTGGGAGGCAGAGGAAGGTGGATCTCTGTGAATTCCAGGCCAGCCTGGTCTACAGAGCAAGTTCCAGGCCAGCTGGGGCTACAGGGAGACCCTGTCTCAAAAACACCAAAAAAAAAAAAATTTTATGAAATTAGCACAATAGAATTAAATAATGTAAATATAGTTATTATATTAGACAATTTTAGTTAAAGTATTATCATTCACTAGGTTCTTAATACTGTGCTAAAAATGCATTTTATATACTTTACCTCAATCCTATAATGTTCTAGTGGAGCAGGCATCTAATCTTCACTTTATAAAGAAGGAAATTAGGGGCCACAGCTGTAGTTTAGTAGCATAGTACATTTGCCTAGGGTGTATGAGACCCCTGAGTTTGAGTTCAGCACTGAAGAAAAGAAAATTAGGGTTAGAGAAGTTCAGTCACATGGCCAGAGAGTAAAAAAGCTGATATTCAAACCTTATCTGTCTGGCTCCAAAGCCCAGATGCTTAACTTATAAGGCAGATACTCCCTTATTTAAAATTGCTACTGAGGCTGGCATGGTAGCTCACACCTTTAATCCCAGCCCTGAGGAAACAGGCAGGAGGCTCACAAGTTTGAGACCAGCTACAGAACAAGGCTCTGTCTTTAATTTAAAAGAGAGAGAAAGGCAACTGTTACTCCTTTTTTTTTTTTTTTGAGACAGGTCTCCCTGTAGCCCCCCCATCTGGCTTAGAACTCACTAGGCTGTCCTAGATCTCACAGAGATCATGCACCACCACACCAGGCTGGTATTGTTTCTTAATGGCATCTCAGACACTTGATTAGCATTAAGATTTTACCCTAAAAATGCTTACAGAATATGTCTCCCTTTTTTAAATTTTTTTTTATTTATTTATGTGTATGAATGTACTGTCTGCATGTAGGTTTGTACACCCGTGTCGTGCAGCACTGCAGAGGTCAGAAGAGGGTCTCGGATTCCCCTGGAACTGGAGTTAAAGACGGTTCTCAGCCACCATGTGGGTGCTGGGGATCGAACCCGGGTCCTCTGCAAGAGCAGTCGGTGCTCTTAACCAATAGGCCATCTCTCCAGGCCCCTCCCCTTTTTTTTTATGTCTCCCTTTTTTTAACAGAAAGAACAGAGTCTTTGATAAGGGAGCTGCCTTGCCCAAAGCTATTCAGGAAGAAGTGAGGTAGAGCCTGAACTCTTGGATTGATTGGCCTAACCCCAGGTTATGAGATGTTGGGTAGTGATGAGAGAGAGGGCCTACTCCTAGCTTGCCACTGGACTTGGGAGTAATTCTGGACAAGTGCCCACTTCCAGTTCTCTGGTCAGATAATCTCTAAGAGTCCTCTGAAGCCCTGTGTGTGGCCCTGACCAGCTCTTCTTTCTGGGCAGGAGTGGATGACCATCCGGAGGAGCTGAGCCTGCCAGTGCCCACGCCGGACAGGACTGCATCCCGGACCTCTTCCTTGTCCTCTGACTCCTCCAACCTGCACAGCCCAAATCCTAGTGATGGTGGAGCAAATACTCCCTTGGCACAGTCTGACGAGGAAGATGGTGATGATGGAGGGCCAGACCCTGGGACCTGTAGCTAGCGGCAAGCTTTTGCAGACTGACCAATCTGGCTGTTCTCCATGGAGACCCTAGGCCCAGCCAGAACACTCTGGAGAAGACCTGACATTTACTTGCAGTTAGCACCAAAAGGAAGGAAGGATGGTGGGATGGTATACCTCTTGAGAATTAACCCTCCCCTGCTTTACTGCTAACTGTGTCCTGCTGCAACCCTTCCACCAGTGTGTTTGGTTTGCCTCTGAGGTAGGACTTACAACTGAGAAGCTGGAAGATGAGGTAGGACAAGAGGCTGCCGCTTTTCTCCCACTCCCAAATGACCCTGTAGTCTTCCAGTGCAGTGCTGTAAGCCGGTATCTCACAGGGAACCTGAACTCCTTAGCACTCCAGATGAAGTGGTACTCCAGTTATCCTGCCTTTTGGAATAGGACATGGCATAAATAATAAACAAATAATAATATATCAGTCATTTCACCTCTTTCCTCATATTGCAAAGATAGGAAACCTGTCCTTGACTCTAACCAGCATCATAACACTGTCACTCATCTACTTCATGCAGTTAAGAATTACTTAAGGGTTTAGTACCTTGGGCTGGAGAGATGGTTCAGTGGTTAAGAGCACTGGCTGCTCTTGCAGAGGACCTGAGTTCCATTCCCAGTACCAACATGGTTCCTAACAACCATCCAAACTCCAGTTCTATTTTTTTTATTATGTATGTGAGTGTAATGCCTGCATATGTGTAAGTGACCCCATGTCGTACAATGCCTGGGGAGGTCAGAAGAGACCATAGGATCCCCTGGAACTGGAGTTCAGATGATTTAGTTGTTACCCACCATGTGGGTGCTGGGAATGGAACCCAGGTCCTCTGCAAGGGCAGCCAGTTCCCTTAACTACTGAGCCATCTCTCCAGCCCCCAAAATAAATAAAAACTTAAAAATAATGAATTTAATATCTCTGTAAGACATTTGGAATATAGTTCTAAGAGAAATATATATATATGTATCTGTGAAGGAGAAAATTAGGTAAATATAAGTTACAATGTAATAAGCACAATCAGGTACTGCTCCTGCTATCAGGAAACAAGCCTCTTACCCTCCCTTGTATGGTAATTAAAAAGAGCTAGCTTTTGAAAATATTTTTATTTTTATGGGTATGAATGTATTGCTTACATGTGTATAAGTGCACCCATGTTATGCAGTTCCCAAAGAGGTCAGAAGGTGGCATTGGATTCCCCTGGGACTTAATGGAGGCACGACATGAGTACTAGAACCCGAACCCTGGTCCTCTCTAAGAGCATCCATTGTTCTTAAACCACTGAGCCAGCTCTCTAGCTCCAAGAACTGATTTTTTAAAAAGCAGAGATATAAAGGACAATTAGGAGCAACCAGGCTGGGCAAGATGAAGAGGGATTGTATCCTGGGAGAAGTGGCAGCTTGTGGACTAAAAACCTGGACATGGTGGCTCATGCCTGTGGTCCCAGCACTTGAGAATTAGAGGTAGGATCAGGAGTTCTATGACGGCCTTTGCTGCAATAGAAAATTTGAGGCTAGCCTGGGCTTCACAAAACCCTCTTTCAGAATTTTTTTTCTTTTAATTAAAAAAAAAAGACTAAATGGAGAGAATATAGTTTTGAGGAGTTAAGCTGAATTTATGTTTGAAGATACAGAGAGGTACAATTGACAAAGGTCAGATTGTGAAATGCTTTGAAGCCTGTATTAGGTTTCAATTTGACTGCTAGTAAAAGATGATGACTTAAGACACAAATTTATTTCCTTATGTCAAAGAAGTCCAAAATACAGAGCCATCTGAGAGCTCAGTAGTAACTGACCACCAAGCTCCCTTTGGCTCTTTCCCCCCAGCCATCAAGGCTGAAAGCAATGGGAATGTGCACAGGGCTGAGCCTGGGGTCTGTCCCTGCCCTAAGAAGCATTTTCAGAAGCTCTAAGAGATAGTATCCACTTTGTCTCATTGTCCAGAACTTCCTAACAGGAAATGTTTGATTTGTAGGCATTTTATAGACCCTGGGACAGCAACTTCTAGAGGAGGAGAATTCTAGCTTTTAGAAAGACAGTAACCCTTTCAAATCACTGAATTACCAATACAGCCCATTACTTTGTGATATCTCTGAGAAGCACACCATCTGCTAAAGAGGCTAGGATAGATCCTTGATAGAGCAGTCTGCTATCCTGACAGGGTTTTTTTATTTTTTAAATTTTCTTTAATTTTTAAAATTATTTATTTTTATGAGTATGGGTGTACTGTCTGCATGTAGGTTGGTACACCTGTGTCATGCAATGCCTCGGAGGTCAGAAGAGAACATCGGATTCCCCTGGAACTGGAGTTAAAGAAGGTTCTTAGCTGCCATGTGGGTGCTGGGAATCGAACCCGGGTCCTCTGCAAGAGCAGTTGGGGCTCTTTTTTTTTTTAAATTTTATTTATTTTTGTATGTGTACGAATGTACTGTCTGCATGTAGGTTTGTGCACCCGTGTCGTGCAATGCCGCGGAGGTCAGAAGAGGGTGTCGGATTACCCTGGAACTGGAGTTCTCCTGGAATTGGAGTTACAGACGGTTCTTAGCCGC
>VZQC01012554.1:471740-620624 GCA_009823505.1 Rhizomys pruinosus
CTGGGCATGGTGGCGCACACCTTTTATCCCAGCACTTGGGAGGCAGAGGCAGGCAGATCTCTGTGAGTTCAAGGCCAGCCTGGTGTACAGAGTGAGTTCCAGACCAGCTTGGCGTACAGTGAGTTCCAGGCCAGCTGGGGCTACAGAGAGACCCTGTCTCAAAAAGACCCCTCCCTCCCCCCACCCCCCCAAAAGAATTTGAGCTTCATTGGGAGTACTGAAAGATTACAAGTGGCTGGACTTGCTTGTTTAGAAGGTAATTGGCTGCAATTAAAGAGGCTGCAATTAAATACTGGGGAATAAGACAGGCAAATAACACAGTAATTTATGAAAGATAATGGTGGCCCAGTAGGCAGTAGTGATTAGCTTACGTAGGTTGAAGCAGAATATAAATAAACATGACATTATTCATTCAATAAATTTTTTTTTTGGTCTTTTTGAGACATGGTTTCCCTTTAGTCCCAGCTGGCCTGGAGTTCTCTGTGTAGACCAGGCTGGCCTTTAACTCACAGAGATCCACCTGCCTCTGCCTCCCGAGTGCTGGGATTAAGGCGCACACCACCACACCAGGCCTAGGACAGTTCTAAGCCGCCATGTGGGTGCTGGGAATCGAACCCATGTCCTGTGCCAAGAGCAGTCAGTGCTTTTAACCTCTGAGCCATCTCTCCAGCCCCCATTTAATAAATATTACACATTGTTATATAAGATGCAAAACACAGATAAGGTAATGGCATAAAGAAGGAAAAGTCTCTGTTGCCAGGCATCTAGCCCAGAGCCTAAATGTAAATTTGCAGCTATGACTAGTGCTACAAGGCAGCCAGCTTATTCAGAGAGGTCACCCAGGTTGCTCCCTTGAGGAAGCCTCATTGGACCTGAGGTGTGAATAAGCAGGAGCCCTTGTGGCACACTGATTGGATGGGACCAGAGTAGAAACCTGGGAACCAGAAGCGGGTTATAGTGATCTAAATAGCCGGCTGGGGTGGAAGCGATGGTAGAGAGAAGCGGAGAGCTAGGTTTAAGAGGCAGATTTGGAAGTATTTTCAGTGGATGAGTCAGAAATGAAGGGTCAGAGGAGCCAGTATTGTTTGCAGTGATTTGCAGGGTTTCTCACCCAGAAAGGGAGTTGAGGAGACAACCAGGTTTGAGCTGAAGATTATAAATTGGTTTTGGAGGTTGTTGAGTTTGAGTGCTTTTGAGACACCTAAGACAGCAAACATGGTAAGTAAGCACCTGTATTCTTGAGTGTGGAATTTGGGTAAGAGGATTAGACTGAAAAATAAACATGAGTCCATCAGTGTAGAGTGGTGAGTGAAGCGGCCTGAGTGAACTTGCCCAAGGAGTGCTGAATAAAAGGAGAAATGATAGGACCTGGCCATAAGGATGGCCATCATTCATTTTCCCCACTGAAGTCATTCAACTTCTCTTCATATATTAAAAAGCAATACCTGCAGGATCACTGATCTGCTTTAGGATCAATCCCAGAGCACTTTAGGCTGCCAGGCAAAGGGAGTTTTCCTAGTCTCATCCTGCTTTTACTCTTTAAGGAACCACCTAGGCTGTTCCTAAACACAGTGAGAAACTCAGATGTCTCCAGGAAGACCAGAGAGTTCTTCAGCCTTCCCCTGTCTCTGTGAAGCTTACAGAGTGAATACCTTTTTTTTTTTTTTTTTTTGAGAGAGGGTCTCACTGTAGCCCCAGCTTGCCTGGAAATCACTATGTAGACCAGGCTGGCCTTGAACTCACAGAGATCCACCTGCCTCTGCCTCCCCATGCTGGGATTAAAGGCATGGGCCACCACGAAAGGCCAGAGTGAATACCTTTTTTTTTTTTAATTTTACTTATTTTTGTATGTGTATGAATGTACTTGTCTGCATGTAGGTTCGTGCACCGGTGTTGTGCAATGCCGTGGAGGTCAGAAGAGGGTCTCGGATTCCCCTGGAACTGGAGTTCTCCTGGAATTGGAGTTACAGACAGTTCTTAGCTGCCATGTGGGTGCTGGGGATCGAATCCAGGTCCTCTGCAAGAGCAGTCGGTGCTCTTAACCACTAGGCTATCTCTCCAGCCCCCAGAGTGAATACCTTTTGTCCAGAAGCCTTTGAGTCCAAGATGGAATCATCAGTAAAGTGGGTACAGGAGCCCAGTGTCAACCTCTAAAATTTTCTGGGTTGCTCATGACTGTTCTGTATACAGATGGCATAATCTCAGTCCTTCTGTGTCTACCCCCTTCCATCATTCCCTGGGTCTAGAAAGGTTCTACCTCCTATCTCAGTGGGCTCATCCTTCTCTTAGCGGTGGCCTATGTCCCCCACCCACAGTTCTAAGAATGCAGGCCTTCCCACCCCTCTTCCCCTCAGGGTAAATGTTGGGAAGCTGTACTGCTTGGTTACCATGGGCATACCAATAAATCTTTTAGTACTCTAGATACACAATGCTAAGATTGCGGGGTTTGGGACAGGCAGCTTTTCTGTGGAGAGGGATCCATAGCCCTCTTGAGAAATGGGATTGTTTGTAAGTCTCTGGGAAACCTTTAGTTCAGCTAGTATGAGCCCCAGCTCTGTCTGGAAAAGACTAGGGTCAGCTGAGACCACAAGACCACTTCCTGGTTGGGACAATGACCTCTCTTCCTGCCAAACCACAGGGGGCTGGCTAGCCTTCAGAGGGAGCCTTCATCTCCAGCTCAGTGTTTCCTCTAGCCACACAGTATCCTTGGAGATGAGATGATTTGGAACCAACTCTAAATTAAGGAGCCTAGCGTTGTTCAGTCTTGCAAGTCACATTGTGGCCTCTTTCTATTACATATACTTATTGGATAGATATCCTGACAGACTCTGAAGTGGAAGATTAAATTCATCCTCGGAGTACACAGAATTTGACTGCAGACAGCATGACAATACAAGGACAATGAGGAACTATGCTATGTCTTGTTCATTTTTGACATGACTGAGTTTACCTGCGATGTGCTAGCTATTTGCATAGGCAACAAGAAACATTAGGCCGACCAGAGCTCTTCCAGGAACACGTGCTGGATCATAATGGAATTATTTGATGAAGGCTGTAACATAACTGCCCAGATGACTGTAGCCACTGGAGGAGGAGGAGGAGGAGGAGGAGGAGGAGGAGGAGGAAAGCTAAGTCTTCACTGGAGGAGGCTGGGCTTTGAATAACAGGGACAATTTCCAGAATAAAACAAAACATAAAAGTTGCCTTTAAAAATTATTTTTGGGCCAGGCATGGTGGCACTCATGTTTAATCCCAGCACTCAGGAGGCAGAGGTAGGTAGATCTCTGTGAGTTCAAGGCCAGCTTGGTCTACATAGCGAGCTCCAGGCAAGCTGGGATTAAAGGGAGACCCTGTCTCAAAAAGACAAAATATATATATATATATATATATATATTTATATATATTTATATATGTTTATATTTGGCCATGGGGAGAATGGCCTAGCGGTTAAGAGCCACTGACCATGATCCCAGAGGATCTTGTGTTCGATTCCTAGTACGTATGTGGCAGGTGACAACTATCTGTAACTCGCAACATGGTGCACTTACACTTGAAGGCACTCATGCACTTATACACATAAAAAAATGATTTAAAAATTATGTTTGAGTTGTTAGTATAGCCTTACTAATGGCTCCCATCTAGCACTCACTGTGATCTGTGTGAAAAAATACTGTACTTAGGGCTGGAGAAAATAGGCCTCGGGCATTAAGAGTGCCCCAACTGCTTTTCGTAGAGGAGCCCAAGTTCGATTCCAGCACCCACAGGGTGGCTAAGAACGGGTTCCTTTAAAGCCAGGCATGGTGGCCACGCTTTTCATCCCATCACTCAAGGAGGCAGAGGCAGTGAATCTGTCAGAGGTTTCAAGGACTAGCCTGGTCTACAGAGTGAGTTCACCAGGCAAGATGGGGCTATAGGGAGACCCTGTCTCAAAAAAAAAGGAAATTATCTGTACTTAAGTTTCACTTCTTATCTGTGAGGATGACTATACTTACCTGATAGTGTTATTTGAATAGATGTGATTACTAAGCTGCAGCACGTACAGAATTTGTTATCCTAACAGGTGACCCCTGAGGTAAGCAGGTTTTTAGCAGGTGAGGGAAGAATGTGACACTCTGCTTTTCATCTTTTGTTAAACTTTTTTGTTAATTAATTTTATATTATTTTATATTCTGTATGTGTAATCGAATGTAATGTGTCTGCAATTTCAGGTCTGGTTCAACCCGTTTCGTTGCAATTCCGTCGGATGTCATAGATTGGTCGTTCTGATTTTCCGTTTCCCCCTTTATCTTATGTTCCCTTTATTTTGTGTATTTTCATTTCGATTTCATAACTTTGGGTCTCAATCGATATCTCAGCCGCCATGTGGGTGCTGGGGATCGAACCCGGGTCCTCTGCAAGAGCGGTCGGCGCTCTTAACCGCTAGGCCATCTCTCCAGCCCCGACACTCTGCTTTCTCATGCTCATACAGATTAAAGGGTAACCTGGGAATCTGAGCCCATATCTGATGTCTTAATCACTCACTTTTCCGACTATTTCATGTCCCATGGGGGCAGGAACAGTATATCTAAGTAGAATGAATGCATGAAAGAGTCTTTTGTTTTTATCTTTTTGAGACAGGGTCTTCCTATAGCCCCAGCTGTCCTGGGACTCACCATGTAGACCTGGCTGGCCTTGAACTCAGAGATCTGCCTGCCTCTGGAGTGTTGGGATTAAAGGTGTGCGCCAACACACCCAACACTTTTTATTAAAAAAATTTTTTTTATGTTTATTGCCTGCATATGTGTAAGCGCACCCGAGTTTTGCATTGCCCACAGAGGACAGAAGAGGGTGTCAAATCCCCTGGAACTAGAGTAATAGACGTTATTAGCTGCAATGTGGGTGCTTGGAATTGAACTTGGGCTCTCTACAAGAGCAGCCACTGCTCTTAACTGGCAAGCCATCTCTCCAACCCCTTTTTGTTTTTATTTTATGTGTATGCATGTATTGTGTGCATGTATACAATGCACCCATGTCATGCAGTGCCTGCAGAGGACTCAAGAGGGTGTTGGATCCCCCGGAACTAGACTTAAAGATTGTTGTTAGCTGCCATGTGGGGACTGGGATTCAAATCCCAGTCTTCTCCAAGAATAGCCAGCAAGTGCTATTAACTGCTGAGTCATCTCTCCAGTCCTGAAAGAATCTTTGACACCCTCTTTCTTGTTGAAGTCTACTTTGGTAGATTTTCCTAACACCAAGTTTGGTTTTTCCTAGAAATAAATCCTGAGATTAATGAAGAGACTGTTCACAAAGACCTTTATGAATGTTTCCTTCCTGTAGGGCAAGTAGAAAAACCAAATGAAGAATTTAAAATTGGAAGGCCTATGGTGGGAGAGATGGCTCAGCAGTTAAAAGCACTGACTGCAAGCCGGGCGTGGTGGCGCACGCCTTTAATCCTAGCACTTGGGAGGCAGAGGCAGGTGGATCTTTGTGAGTTCAAGGCCAGCCTGGTCTACACAGTGAGTTCCAGGACAGCTGGGGCTACAGGGAGACCCTGTCTTGAAAAGACAAAAAAAGTCACCTAACGACAGCAGAACACCATTATTGGGGGCTGGAGGGATAGCCTAGCGGTTAAGAACACCGACTGCTCTTACAGAGGACCAGGGTTCGATCCCCAGCACTCACATGGTGGCTAAGAACCATCTGTAACTCCAATTCCAGGAGAACTCCAGTTCCAGGGGAATCCAAGACCCTCTCTGACCTCTGCGGCATTGCATGACATGGGCGCACAAACCTACATGCAGATAGTACATTCATACACATACAAAAATAAATTAAATTAAAAAAAAAGCACTGACTGCTCTTGGAGAGGATGGGTTTGAATCCCAGAACCATGAAAGCTAACTGTCCATAATTCCAGTTCCAGGGGATTTTACACCCTCTTCTGACCTCCAAGGGCATTGTACAGCATGGGTGCACATACATGCATGTAGGCAATACGTCATACCCATAAAATGAAAATTATATATATATATATATTTTGTATTTTTGAGACAGGGTCTCCCTGTAGCCTCAGCTGGCCTGGAACTCACTTTGTAAACCAGGCAGGCCTTGAACTCACAGAGATACGACTGCTGCTGCCTCCTGAGTGCTGGGATTAAAGGTGTGCACCACCACACCCGGCTGAAAATAATTTTTTTTTAAATAAAATGAAACTGGGACTCCAACAGCTCATTAAAAGTCAAATAAGCTAGTAAAGAGCACAAAAGATTTTTTAAAAATACCTTTCGGGGCTGGAGAGATGACTCAGTGGTTAAGAGCACTGACTGCTCTTGCAGAGGACAATTCCCAGCACCCATGGCGGCTAGGAACCGTCTTTAACTCCAGTTCCGGGGAAGCTGACACCCTCTTCTGACCTCTGCAGCATTGCATGACTCAGGTGCACCTACCTACATGCAGACAGTACACTCATACACATAAAATAATAATTTTTTAAGTGAAAAAAATGCCTTTCATAAGAGAAGGCATATGAATGGATAATAAAACATGAACAGGTGCTCAACACCATTACTGAGGAAAAATGCAAATTAAGCCTACAACAAGATGCCATTATACATACCCAGATAGCTGAAACAAGCCCAAAAGACCAAAACCATCAAATATTGACTAGGATGTGGAGGAACTAAAGCTCTCATTTTTAATAGAAAAGTATAATGAAGTAGGGGTGGTGGCGCACGCCTTTAATCCCAGCACTCCAGAGGCAGAGGCAGGTGGATCTCTGAGTTCAAGGCCAGCCTGGTCTACATAGTGAGTTCCAGGCTAGCTGTGGCTAAAGGGAGTCCATGTCTCAAAAAAGACCAAAAAGAATTTTTTTTTAGATGTCCGACAGTTTCTTATAAAGCAAGTATAAAAAAATATAAAAATATAGCTGGGTGTGGTGGCGCACGCCATTAATCCTAGCACTCAGGAGGCAGAGGCAGGCAGATCTTTGTGAGTTCAAGGGCAGCCTGGTCTACAGAGTGAGTTCCAGGACAGCTGAGGCTACAAGGGAGACCCTGTCGCGAAAAAGCACCCCAAAAAAAAAAAAAAATCATTCTTATATCTATATATTATATCTATATATCATATATACATATATATATATAAATCAAGAATAACCTTTAATCTAGCAATCCTACACCCATGTTTGCCCAAGAGATATAAACATATGTTTACAAAGCAATTTGTACAGACAACAGACAGCTTTGTTCATTATAACCCAAGACTTCAAAGACCCCAGATGCCTATCAGTATAAAAATGAACAAACTTCAGGGTGTGGTGGCATGTGCCTGTAATCCCAGCACTCGGGAGGCAGAAGCAGGTGGATCTCTGTGAGTTCAAGGCCAGCCTGGTCTACATAGTTCCAGGACAGCTAGGACTACAGGGAGACCCTGTCTCAAAAAGACCCAAAAAAGGAAAAAGTTTGGCTTATCCAAACAATGTTAGTAGAGCAATTTTAAAAGATGGATGCATACAAGACAGTTCCATACCCTTGTATGTTAGAGGATGATTTAGAGCCAAGTCCCAAGGAACTATGTTTTTAGGCACTAAGCCACAATGTGGCTTCAAAAACATTTCTTCCAGGAAAGAACAAAGAGAAGGTTAGTTACATGGTGATTTTATTTACATTTAGTTTTTTTTAATTTTAATTTATTTTATGTGTATGAATGTACTGTCTGCATGTAGGTTTGTGCACCCGTGTCGTGCAATGCCACAGAGGTCAAAAGAGGGTGTCGGATTCCCCTGGAACTGGAGTTCTCCTGGAATTGGAGTTACAGACGGTTCTCAGCCGTCTTGTGGGTGCTGGGGATCGAACCCGGGTCCTCTGCAAGAGCAGTAGGCGCTCTTGTAACCGCTAGAGCATCTCTCCAGCCCTACATTTAGTTCTAAAACAGATTAAGTTATTGTGGTGCTGGGGATCAAAACATTGGTTCCCTCTGAAATTGGGGGGGGGGGTCCGAGGGAGACGTTAACAGGGAAAGGGCATTAGACCGCTTTCTGGGATTTTGGTTGTTTACGCATAAATTTTTCCAACCCCCCTGCAGTGCTGAGTACATTACATACCAAGGGCTTCAAGCTTGTTAAGCATTCTACCGCCGAGTTATATCCTCAGCCTATGGTTTTAGGAATGGGTAAGATTTACATCTGATGTATTGGGCAAAACTCGGAGGATTTTCCATCAAAAGAGAAATGTGAACAAATAGTGAACTCTCGATAATTTGCATGCTTAACTATAAAGAAGTATGCTGGTGTGTTAAATTTTGAGATGCATGAAAACTTGGGTGCCTTAATGGCTTACAGGTAGGTGGTTGTGATAAAATACTGATCGTCATCTTAACGGCTGTTCATTCTTTCAATCTTGCCATACGTTTCAATGTTTTGATAACAGGACCATTTGAGGGTTTTGCAGGAAAGCTCTCTGCCCCAGAGGGGTTGGTGAGGTTTAGTGCCAGGCAAACAGAGCATGCGAGAAGCTGAGGCATGAGGATCCGGGTGGAAACTAGAAAGCGAGGCGGCGCAGCTGTTTGACCTTCAACCGTGAAATGGCAGTGCTGCAGACTAAGAAACGCCTTGCACGCGTGGGTTCTTAAGCTGCCCCGCTCACTGCCACACGCCCCTCAGCGTCCGGTCACCAGCCTAGAGGACTTGTGTGGGCCTGTCGTACCGTCCCCTAGGCAACCGCACTCCGCTTTCCGGGAGGTTGCCGGAAGTCCCGCCTCTCACGCATTTCCTACTGGATGCCGAGATCCGGCGCACACCGGCGCTGCCGGGAGCCGGAAGCGGCCGCTGGTATGGCGGCGGCTCTGCCGCTCGCTGGGCTTGTGCTGCTGCTCGTGGCACCCGGTTGCTGGGGCCGTGCGGAGCGCCCGCGCGACAGCCTGAGAGAGGAGCTCGTTATCACTCCGTTGCCTTCCGGCGACGTAGCCGCCACGTTCCAGTTCCGCACGCGCTGGGATTCGGAGTTGCAGCGGGAAGGAGGTGAGGGTGAGATCAGACCAGAGGATTTCTGTGGCACCTGGCTGAGATTGTGGAGGAGCGCTCGCTGAGGGCGTGGCCTGATCCCTGGGTGAAGTTCTAGGCTTTCGACTGGGTCCCCATTCACCTGCCCCCGTTTCTCCAGTGTCTCATTACAGGCTCTTCCCAAAAGCCCTGGGGCAGTTGATCTCCAAGTATTCTCTCCGGGAGCTGCACCTGTCATTCACTCAGGGCTTCTGGAGGACCCGATACTGGGGACCACCCTTCCTGCAGGCTCCATCAGGTGCAGAGCTCTGGGTCTGGTTCCAAGACACTGTCACTGAGTGAGTGCCCACCTTGGGACCTGTTAACAGTCGTGGAGGGAGTGTGGCAGGGGAAGGTGGTATTACCCTTCCGTTGCCCTTGGGAGCAGCAGTTCGAGCAGGCCGAAATCTCACCAAGCCGGACCTGGCTTTGGAAGAAAGTATATTATGGCCAGAGAGATGGCTCAGCCAGTAAAGTACTTGGCCAAGTATGATGATGACCAGAGTTCAGTTTCCAGCACCCACTTAAGAAGCTGGGCCTAATGGTGCAGGCCTGTATTCCCAGTACTAGACAGGTGAACACATGAAAATCGTTGGGACTTGCTAGCCAGCTAGTTTTTGGAGAATCTGTGCACTCCAGGTTCAGTGAGAGACCTTGATTCCTCAAAAGAAAGGTGGGCAGTGATTGAGAAAGAAGACACTGATGTCGACTTCTGGCCTCCACAGGCATGATGTGCATGTACACGTGTGTGTACACTCCCACACAAACACAACTCATTATATTGTTGCCGAGTGGTATTTACTTTGTTGAGTTAACTTTCTTCCAGGCCTGGGATTGTACGTGCATTTCCCTAAAAAGGCAATAGGAGGTAATTGATGCTTAGTTGGATTTAAGGCCACAGATAACTGGCAAACTGGATAACTTTTAAATTATACTCCTTAATATTAAAAAAATAATAATAGGGCTGGAGAGATGGTTAAACGCACATACTACTCTTGCAAGAGGACCTGAGTGTGCCAGGTGGCTCACAACCATCTGTACTCCAGCTCCAGGGGATGGCTTCTGTGGGCACTGCAAGCACAGGCACATACACACTGACGCACACATATATTCACCTAATTAAAAATAAAAAATGAGGCTGGATAGATGGCTCAGAAGTTAAGAGCACTAGTTGCTCTTGTAGAGGACCCGAGTTCATTTCCCAGCACTCAGGTGGTGGCTAACAGCCATCCATAATGCCAGTTCCATGCACTCCAACACCTTCTCTGACATTGTATGACATGGGTGCATTTATGTAAATGCAGACAGTACACTCATACACATAAAATAAAAATAATTAAAAACTTTAAATTGAAAAATTTAAATGTCATAAAAATAATAATAAACATCATGTATGCCAACTAAAACCTATTTATGGGCTAATACTGGCTTCCAGGAGGCTAGGTTTCTATATTGGAGGAATTTCATTTCATTTTAGAGAAGAGCGTGTCTGACCTTACACTACAGAAGATTTCCAAGTGGCTGCTGTAGCCATCCTAGAGTGAAATTTTCCACATAGAATTTGTAAAGTTGTGTCTTCATAGGCTAAGTAGTGACACCAGTGAGTAAAGAACCCAAAGCATTGATGGAGCAGAATCAGAAGGGAGTTTCACTTTCTTCCCACTCATATTATAAGAAGTTAGCAGTGCAATTACTAAAAGTTTTAGGACAGTGATAGGGAGTAGCAGGGTCTGTGGCATTCTGAGGAGGCCAGCCACCACTCAGCTCCTTTGACTTTCTGGGATGTGTGGTTTACTGCCATGTGACACTGAAAGCCTAATGTGCTCAGACTGTCCCTTCCAAGAAGTGTATCAGAATTCAGCAGGAATACCTACATTTATTTTTATTTTTATTTTATTTATTATTTATTTTTTGTCTTTTTGAGACAGGGTCTCCCTGTAGCCCCAGCTGTCCTGGAACTCACTCTGTAGACCAGGCTGACCTTGAACTCACAGAGATCTGCCTGTCTCTGCCTCCCAAATGCTAGGATTAAAGGCATGCCCGGCTGAAATACCTACATTTAAATAACAGGTCATTAAAAAAAATTCTAAAGGTTTATTTTTAATTATGTATGTATGTGTATGTCTATATGTGGGTACATGCACATGAGTGCAGGTGTCTGTGGAGGCCAGAAGCATTTGATCCCTTGGAGCTGGAGTTATGTGGCTGCTGAGAATTGAACTCTGGTCCTCTGCAAGAGCACCATGTGCTCTTAGCTACTGAGGCATTTCTCCAGCCCTAAAAAACTGTTTTAAATGTTACATGGGTCAGTGCTGTGTACACCAAATGAAGTGTGGTGCTTAGGACAAGGTACTGCTGCCACCTGGTCATCTCCCAGAAAGAGTTTAAGGGAGAGGCTTGGATCCAGAAATACAACATACAAAGGAGGCTATGCTTGAGAAGGGCAGGAAAGCTTTTCTGGAAGAGGGGGCCAAGATTGGAACTAAACTTTGAAGGTAGCAGAGAGGCATGAAGAGGGTGTTCCCAGGCAAGAAGAACCCCTGCCCAAAGACCTGTAGGACTGCTGAGATCTCCAGAGAAAGGGCTGAGGAGCTGAGATGAAGAAAGGGCTATCACTGAGCAGGGTCAGTGATGTGCTGACTTCCTTCATCTAGCCTGTCTAATGGTTAAGAATATGCCCTCCTACTGTGGGCTTGGCAGCTGGCTGTGGAATTTGTGTGATGTAGCAGAGGTAGCCACAGGGTACTAAGTGGTTTTGTATTTCTCTCCAGTGTGGATAAATCTTGGAAGGAGCTCAGCAATGTCCTGTCAGGGATCTTTTGTGCCTCCCTCAATTTCATCGATTCCACCAACACAGTCACTCCTACTGCCTCCTTCAAACCTCTGGGACTGGCTAATGGTGAGATTTCTCTCCCTCTTCCTCTCCCTTTTCCCTTCCCCCCTCTCAAACCTTTGCCTCCTTCCCCTTGGGTTCCTATCCACAGCCTGGGCTAGATCCTAAATCCTGTGGGTATGCAAATTCCAGGCGGCTTCCTAAGATGGGTATCGCTGCCTTGCCCCCAGTGGAGAAGGATGTCCCACCCCTGGCTGGGCCTACTTAGCAGTAGTGGTATAAGGAGTGGGTTGGGTCCTCCACATCTCTGGAGTGTGACTCCTGAGAGCCAGAATCTGGCTCCCCCCTCGCTAGACCTCTGTCTTCCTCAGACACTGACCACTACTTCCTGCGCTACGCCGTGCTGCCTCGAGAGGTTGTCTGCACCGAGAATCTCACCCCCTGGAAGAAGCTCTTGCCCTGTAGTTCCAAAGTGAGTGTGGGTGGGAGCTGCAGAGGGAAAGGGCATTGGATGCCCCTTTGTGACTGGGTGTATTTGAAAGAATCTGCCCCAGGCTATGGGCTCCATGCAGGGCACTGGCCCTTTATATCTTCCTGCCTCCTCCAGGCAGGTCTCTCCGTGCTACTGAAAGCAGATCGCTTGTTCCATACCAGCTACCACTCTCAGGCAGTGCACATACGTCCTATCTGCAGGGTAAGTCGTGGAAACGGGAATAGGTCCCATCCAAAGGCTCTGAGAGAAGGTACAGTTGAAAAGATTGTCTGGTTCTGCCTGAATGCATTGTGGCAGAGGTGATAATGACCGTGTAGGGCACTGGCTGTACACCAAGGAAACTGGTCGCCTGTGGAGCACTCAGTAAATCTTCATCATAGAACACGGTGGCCAGGAACTATAACTGTGAGTGCAACTGCTGGCTCTGTCACTGGCCAGCTGGCATGACCTTAGGAAGTCATTTCATTTCCCGGAACCTCATTCTCTCATCTGTCACAGGAGAATAATAGTAGACTAGGCTCTTAGGGGGTCCTGTGAAGGTTCTTCAGACGATGGCCATAAACCTGTTTGTTGACAGCTCAGGGTTAAGTGCTTAGTAGTATATAGTAGCTGATCAGTAGAGCTGAAGATAGAAAAACAGGGACTGTGTCCAAGTCAGAGTCCTTGGGGCTGCCCTGTTGGGTGAGAGGAAGGCTTCTTAGAGCTGCCGTCTGGCCCTTGCGACAGAATGCTCGCTGTACCAGCATCTCCTGGGAGCTGAGGCAGACCCTTTCGGTTGTATTTGACTCCTTCATCACGGGACAGGGGAAGAAAGGTAAGCTGCCTGGGCCTCTCATTGTTACCCACTTGTCACAACCTGGCCTATCTGTGTGCACCAGTTCTACCTCAAGCTCTCTCTCACCCCTGCTTTCTGCTCCTCAGACTGGTCCCTCTTCCGCATGTTCTCCCGAACCCTCACAGAGGCCTGCCCACTGGCATCAGAGAGCCGTGTTTATGTGGACATCACAAGCTACAGCCAGGTACCAAGGTGTACAGCCACTTACACTCCACCTCCCATCATCTTGCCCTCTGCTTACTTCTAAGCTGTGCCCGTGTTGTTGCCAGGACAATGAAACACTAGAGGTGAACCCTCCCCCCACCACTGTGTACCAGGATGTCATCTTGGGGACCCGGAAGACCTATGCTGTCTATGACTTGTTTGACACAGCCATGATCAATAACTCAAGAAACCTCAACCTCCAGGTCAAATGGAAGAGACCTCCAGATAATGGTGAGTGGGTGGGGAAGGGAGTGCAGCAGACACAGTCTTGTGTTTTTGCTATAAGATCTAGGGTTTGGACCTCAGGCACATGTTCCTGCTTCTAACCCCACCTCTCCAAGCTCAGTGAGTGGACAAATTCCTGACTCCACTGACCCTTAGTGTCTAGGGAAAGCCAGACCTGGTGTAGTGGATGAGATAATGTAAAACATAAAGTTCATTTGTGAGTTCATTTAACCAAATATTTTTTATTTGTATTCCACTCGGGACCTAGACTGGTATGTAAGACAGAGGACACTCCTTTCAGGAAGTGTGCTGTAAAAAAAGGCATACGTTAACTATAGTTGTGTTCAGTGTTGCTGAGGGAAACAGAAGACTATCCTGAACATCTGTTTTGTCTGGGAGGGGACACATGAGTGTGGGGATGACTTATAAATGGACATAGTCTGGACTAATGACTTAATTAACCCCAGCAAAAGTGTGTGCTCTTGTGTCTTGTGACCTGGGCACCTGATCTTATTTCCTAGGTAACCTCATTTTGAGATTCTACCAATAAAGATAATTAATTAATTAATGTGGATATGTTTGATAATTAATATATCAAAGCTCTGAAAGGCAGTGCACCCATCTCCATTGCACACAGTAGCATTTGGAAAGGACATGTAACCTTGGGTGAATGAGATACTCTAGAACTAAGGATGCAAAGGCCAGATGGTCTGTTAAGCTTAGGGTGGAGTCAAGCTTGTACTTCCCCAGTTGTAGCTGGAGAAACCATTTTGAATAAAATTATGAGTGGGTTCAGGCTCCAGGACAGTTCCATCAGCACAGTTCCAGGAGATAGCTAAAGGAACCCATGTCTTTCGAGCTTGGACCCACTCTTGAAAACTAAATCTGAGTTAGGCTGTTGGTTCGGGTTATTATGATGTTGGTGTAGTATTGTGCACGTAAGCACAGTTGTCTCCTCTTATCCCTGTGGCCAAGAAAAGACAGATGATTCCAAACCCAGGTTTCCAAGTCTAACAGCAGAACCTGTTCACATCCGCTCCCTGATTGGGGACTCTGAGCATCCCCCAGGGAGCTGGGTAGGGAGTTGAAGCTTTAGGGTCAACTAAAGGTTGATTTATTTCTTTCCCTCTCAGCAGAGGCCCTGCCAGCGCCCTTCCTGTATGCGCAGCGGTATGTGAGTGGCTATGGGCTGCAGAAGGGGGAGCTGAGTACCCTGCTGTACAACACCCACCCTTACCGCGCCTTCCCCGTGCTGCTGCTGGACGCTGTGCCCTGGTACCTTCGGCTCTATGTGCACACCCTCACCATCACCTCCAAGGGCAAGGAGAACAAACCAAGTGAGGAGCTAAGTTCCAGACCAGCCCCCACCCACCCCAGCCCCTTGTCTCCAGGTCCTCCAGACTCACTTCTCAGAGTCTTCCTGAAGTGGGTCTGAAGGTCTGTACAGGCATAAAGAGTTAGGAAGAGGGCTGGAGAGATGGCTCAGCGATTAAGAGCACTGACTGCTCTTGCATAGGACCTGGGTTCGATTCCCAGCACCCACATGGCGGCTAAGAACCTTCTTAGACTGGGTGTGGTGGTGCACGCCCAATCCCACTTAGGAGGCAGAGGTAGACAGATCTCTGTGAGTTCAAGGCCAGCCCGGTCTACGTAGCGAGCTCCAGGCCAGCTGCGACTAAAGGGAGACCCTGTCTCAAAAAAAAGAGTTAGGAAGAGTTTGGAAAAAAATGGAACATGGAGCCTCTCTGTGTTAGAGCCAGAAGTAATTTATAAAGAAAAGCAGTTGAAACCTGTACTGTGGATCACTCTTAATAGAACATTACAGGGACCACAGCTTCACCACCTTCAGTTTCCACTCTCCGGGCCAGTGGATGCATCCTTGTGTTTCATGATGATCCATAGACCAAGACAGAGACTGGGTCGGGCAGAGGAACAGGTTGCGGAAGCCGAGCAGGTGTTGGAGCTGGGGTCGGTGCCTTCTTCACTTCCTTGGGAAGATGAAAAGGAGCAGCTTTGAAATTCTGGTTTTACTTTCTGTTATTTATTTTGAGACGGGGTCTCATCGTATAGCCCAGCCAGGTCTAACACTTCCTCTGTAAACCCAAACCCAGCTGACCTGAATTCACAGATATCTGCCTGTCTCTGCCTCTTGAGTGTTGGGTTTAAAGGTGTGCAATTACCACATGTGGGTATTGTCTGCTATTTTCTAAGGAGTGTTAATGTTTTCTGGATGCTTTTTACTGGCTGTCACACATAGCACTAAAGCACTGCCCGGCAGAAAGAGACGTTAGGAAGAGGTCTACTATTGCTTCTCTGCCTTTCGGCTAAGGTCGAGTGTAGGAAGAGGCTCTGTCATATCCCAGTGGCTGTACCCTCAGTCCTTGTGTTTTGTTGACAGGGTCCCAGACAGCTGAGACTGCCTTGAGCTTCTGCACCTCCTGCTTTCCAGCCCGCTTTACTTGTTGTTCATTTATTTTTGGAGACAGGGTCTTGTACATCACTGGCTGGCCAGGTACTCTGCACATTGCCCATTGTTGGCCTCCAGCTCCCAGCAGTCTCCCTCTGCTTTCCAAAGCCCCGGGATTAGGGGTGTTTGCCATTACACCCTACTTTTTTTTTTTTAAAAAAAGGTTACTTTTAAGACCCTGGGAAACAGTACGAGTGATAACCAGATGTCATGATGAAGACCAGTGTGCTGCACTAACCCAAACAAATAGGTGAAACAAGTCATTATGGTAAGGAAGCTTTTGAGGCTGTTTACTATTCAGAAATACATAGTCTGTAAAATAAAAAAGGGGGATACAGATAATTATGAAAACTTTTTTGTCAAAACTCTTGGCAATCTTGAATGCTTTACACTGTACTATGGCGCGACTAAAGTTTGTTTAGTTCCAACAGGTCAAAAATGTACCCCAACTGTAACGCTGATTGAACAGAAAGATACAGCTGGGCTGGTGAGATATGGCCTAGCTGCGTAAGAGCCGACACGCTTACTCTTACAAGAGAGACCGGGTCAAATTCCCCAGCACCCCCACCACTGGCGTCTGAGAACTCTGAAGATTCAATTCAGGGAGACACTACAGCTCCAGGTGTAGTGATCCGAGAAACCTCTCTCTGTCTGAGCTCATCACGCATCGTCTGGTTCTACCGTTCTAGCGGCACATGCGACAGTGCACACACTTCTCATCGGCAGACAGCTAGACTGATCGATACACATACAGAATAAAATAAAATTAGTAAAAAAAAAAACAAAAAAAAAAGAAAAGATACAACAAACATTTCACAGCATTATGCATGATGTAAAGCGAGAGGAAGTTGCAGTATGGCCGAAGGTTGGCCGTCTGACTATTGAGCGTAACGCGGTGCATCTGCCGGGCAGCAACGCAATGAGGTGCACAGACTGGACATGCAGACATACCATTCATAAATTAGTGACACATGCATAAGATGAATAATATAAAAAAAGAAAAAAAAAAAAGAAAGAGGAAGAAAGCCTCAGACTGCTTACAAGAGACACAATAGCAAAAGACTCAAACTCTGTGGATCCTACTTGTATACAACTATTTTATTGAGTCCTAAAGAAACTTACCTTCTAGGTGCCCGTCATAGTTTTTAATAGCAAGAGATTTCTTTAATTCACTCCACCCCTACTAGAAAAGTGAGAAATATGATTATGATGAAGGTCATTCTCTAACTGTAAATTGGAGCCACTGTTATAAAAGATTGGTTTATCAACGAGATTGGGGCACCTCTCTTCTAAACCGTTACAGACTGCCTTCTTTTTTTTTATATTTTTTAAGACCTTTTCCTTCACTTCTTGTTCTTTTTTGTTGATTTGTGTGTGTGTTGTATGTGCTTGTCTGCATGTAGGTTGTGCACCTGTGTCATGCAATGCGCGGAGGTCAGAGAGGGTCTCGGATGTCCCCTGGAACTAGAGTTTCCCTAGAATTGGAGTTACCGAAGGCTCTTAGCTGCCATGTGTGGTGGGTGGGATCGACCTGGTGTCTCATGCAGAGAGTCGGGCTGTTCTAAACCGCTAGGGCTACTTACATATCTCACTACGCCCTAAAACTTGCCCTTCTTTAATTGACTAATAGACATATGACTGTGAAAAGGAGTATTCTCTATTCAAGATGAACCAAATATAATACTAAGTCTCTCTTAAGCTATCACTTAAGCAAAAATATTAATACAGGAGAGCTTCTGATATCGCAATGGATTAATTCTACCCAAGGAGATGTTGGCCAGGGGACAAGCCCGCCCCAAAAGATAAAAGGCTTATTGCTGTAATACTGAGATACCTGCAAGAAGAGAGAAGCGATAAGGCACCTCTTGTCGAAGACCTGATGTAAGCATGGGGAAAGATGCATTGAGCTGCCTAGACTTGCATGCAGTGTACAGTTGTCTCTATCGGAATACGTAGTGTGTTTACCAACAAAAGGCCACTAAACCAATAAAGCAAAAATTAGGTCTCCTTGATTCAAGCAAGACATCCTGCCTCAGCAAGGCCATGCTACACCTCACCCTGCCTGGAAATACTGTGCAGCATGGCACCATATCGTCTGTATACGCCAAATCTAATTGTGTATTCCAAATTTGGCGTCTCTCTCCTTGGATGGAATAACCCACGGTTGATGCCACAGAAAAGCTTACATCCTTAGTGTTAGGAGATGTTATAAGCACACAGTAAGAGAACTGTCCATATTTTAACAGAAAAAACATAATTCATACAATAGTAATATTTAATGAGTACAAGCATCATGTCATGTAAAACCAATTTTGCCAAGCAGTTTGGCCCAAAACCCAACAGCCCATTGGGTCCCCATCAGCTGGGGGGGCTTGTATGTTCGAATCTAATTGTCAGATTAGTGTCCAGCTATATTGCTGTAGTTTCATCCATCAGCATCACACCAAATATCTGTGTCTATATCAAATTAACCTACCATTACATTTAGTACTGGTTTAAATACTTAATACTCTAATTGCTTGTGCTGGCATTAGTAGGATGAAAGGTTATTCCTGGTACAAACTATCAGCCCAGATAAGGGAAACAAAGTAGTATCTGTTTTGTGTTCTCATCACACTGTGCCCCCCCCCTTTTTTTTTTTGGCTTTTCGAGACAGGGTCATGTGGCCCCTTTTCCTAAGCCTAGGGAACGTACCTGCGGAAGAGGGGTGGTATGGTAGAATGTAAGGGCTGCATTGGGGTGAACTTACAAACTACAGTATAACATAGACTGGACACTTCTGATCCAATTGATTGAACACTAAAGCCCCCCAGCTGGATAGGTCGGACCCATGGGCTGTGTAGGTGGTTTGGGCACAACTGCTTGCAAAATGGTTTTACATTAAGGATTTTTACTCCCATAAATTATTACTTGTTAGAAAATGAAAAAAAAAAATAAAAAGAATTAAAAAAATACAATTCTGAACAATTTAAAGTTGACATGATATAGCATGCTAAAATTCTGCTTTAAAAATACTCAAGTAGCCGGGTCGTGGAGGCACCATGCCTTATAATAATTCAGCCACTTGGAGAAAAGAGGGCAGCCAGATAGTTTCTGAAGTTCAAAAGCTAGCTGTGGTCTACAGAGCAAGTTGGCAGGCTAGCTAGAGGCTAGCAGGGAGACCCTGTCTCGAAAAAGACAAAAAAAAAGAAAGCCAACCAAACCTACCTAAAAGTAAAAAGAGACAAACAAAACTTATAGGAAGCTGGAGACTACACAAGGTGTTGTGATGAGCAGATGGGGGCCTGCTGTGTTGGGTGTGTTCAAAACTGTCCAAAGTAAAAGATAAAACATGGCTGAGCATGGCGGAACAGCTCTATAATTCCAGCTACTTGGAGGTTCCTGAGGGCAAGAGGATGGATCAACAAGTTCAAGGCAGCCTGGACAACTGTTATAAAAAAATCAACATCGCCAAACAAAAAAATAAGCGGACCTACCTGGTGGCGCAATCGCCTTTAAAAACCCACCCCGCACTTGGGAGGCAGAGGCAGCAGATCTTTTGGTGGTTCACAGGGCACAACTTGGATCTACAGAGTGAATTTCCAAGATCGCTGGGACACAGGTGAGACCCTTCTCGAAAAGACAAAACAATTACAAACAAACCAACAACAACAAAAAACATAAAAATAACGCCATTAATTTTTGCCCGGGATGGTGGCGGCACGCCTTTAATCCTAGCACTTGGGGAGGCCAGAGGCAGTGTGGTTTGCTGTGATTTCAAGGGCCAGTCTGGTTACGACAGAATAATTCCAGGACAGCTGTGGCTACAGGGGGACCTGTCTCGCGAAAAGAAAACAAAAAAAAAAAAAAAAAAGTGGGTGTACTGCAAACAACCCATAATCCCAGGGCTTGGAAAGCAGAGGCAGAAAGACTGCTGGAGCCGAGGGCCACAATGGGCAAATGTGCAGAGTACCCGGAATGGCCAGCCAGTGATGTACAAGACCCGCTGTCTCAAAAAGTAAATGAACAACTAGTAAATGCGGGCTGGAAACAGGAGGTGCATGAAGCTCAAGGCAGTCTCAGCTGTCTGAGACCCTGTCAACAAAACACAAGGACTGAGGGTGAAAGCACTGGGATATGAACAGAGCCGCTTTCCTACACTCGACCTTAGCGGAAAGGCAGAGAAGCAATAGTAGAGCTCTTCCTAACGTCTCTTTCTGCCGGGCAGTGCTTTAGTGCTATGTGTGACAGCCAGTAAAAAGCATCCAGAAAACATTAACACTCCTTAGAAAATAGCAGACAATACCCACATGGTGTTAATTGCACACACTTTTAAACCCAACACTCAAGAGGCACAGGCACAGGCAGATANGAGTTGGTGACATTTGACCTGTTGGAACACACAATCCTTTTCCCGTAGTTAGTTTTAAGTTCAAATTTGCAATAGGTTTTTGACAAAAAATGTTTCATATCTATCTGTATCACCTTTTTTTATTACAGAATTATTTCTAATAGTAAAAAGACTCAAAAGCTTCCTTACCATAATGACTTGTTTCACCTATTTGTTTGGGTTAGTGCAGCACACTGGTCTTCATCATGACATCTGGTTATCACTCGTACTGTTTCCCAGGGTCTTAAAAGTAACCTTTTTTTGCCAGTTGTGGTGTGTGCCTTTAATCCCAGCACTTGGGAGGCAGAGGCAGGCAGAGCTCTGTGAGTTCGGCCAGCTGGTCTACATAGTGAGTTCTAGGCCAATAGGGTACAGAATAAGACCCTGTTCAAAAAAGACCAAAATAATATAATAAATAATAATGAATCTTTTTGCTACATTGGATGTTAACTTGGGATCTAAACAGGTCCTTACATTGCATATGCTCTTAAGTTCTCTCTTCTTTAATTAATAGGTTTTATTTTCTTGAGTAGCTTTAGGTTTACAGAAAAAAAATTAAGCAGAGCTGGGCGTGGTGGCATATGCCTTTAATCCTACTTGGAGGCAGAGACAGGCAGATCTCTCTTGAGTTCAAGGCCAGCCTGGTCTACATAGCAAGTTCTAGGCTAGCTGGGCATACAGGGAGACCCTGACTCAAAAAGACCAAAAAAGAAAAAAATTAAGCAGAAAGTAGAGATCCTGGGTCCTTGCTCTCCTCCACTCAGTGCTATTATCATTTATATGTTGCATTTAGTATGATTTCTCCCTCTGTCTCTCTATTGTACTGACGATTGGACATCTTCATAAGTGCTATATCACTGAGCTATATCTTCACCCTCTTTTTTAATTGTTTTTGGGTTGGGTGGAGAAGCTAGAGAGATGGCTTAGCAGTTAAAAGAGTGCCTTCTGCTCTTCCAGAGGACCTGAGTTCAGTTCCCAGCTCCTATGTGGGCAGCTCGCAGCTACCTATAACTCCAGCTCAAAGGGGTCAGGCACCCACATCCACATGCTTGTGGCCACATACAGATATATGCACATACACATTTAAAAATTATATATTATATAAATATAATCTGAACAACCTAAAGATATTCATGCTGGATCTGAACCTGAAGCACATGCTGGGCAGGTGTTCCACCAGTCTGTATGGTAGTTCATCTGTCTTTGGTCTTTTTGTAGGTTACAAAATACCAGGTTTTCCTATGGCTTTCTCATATGTACTTATTTTTTTACGTGCTACCTGATTGTTGATAAAACTGGGTCATCTGTTGTATAATTCATTGTATGGAATGTTCTACTTTCTGGATTTGTCCTTGTGCTGCCATTTAATATGTCCCTCCAGCCCCTACATTTCTTGTGAATTTGTGGTTAGATTTAGAAACTTGATTAGATTTGTGTCCTATATTTTTGGCAAGAATTCCCAAATGACCCTGTGAGTTTCCTCTTGTTTCACATCAGGCACTGCCGTCTGGTGCCAAATTTTAATTTTCATATTACATTTTTTATTTATGGGTGGTGTGTGTGTGTGTGTGTGCGCGCGTGCGTACACATGAGGGGGTCAGAGGACAGCCCTCAGTGCTGGGTCTCTCTACCATGTGGGTCCTGGGAATCGAACTGAGATGGTTGGGCTTGCCGGCAGGTGTCTTACCCACTGAGCTAGCTCACCTGCTCAAGGTGCCCTAGTTTGGATGATTTGAAGATTGAGGGTGATCTGCAGCGTCTTTGACAGCCTCTCTTACTGTGTCCTGGGATTGCTGCCTGGAGTTTTCTGAGAACCTGCTTTCTCCTCTAGTCTGACTACTTTCTGGTCCTTGTCCAATCCAGGCTGTGACTGCAAGGCAAATGGGAGGAGGTGTAGGCAGTCGAGCCTAGGAACAAGATCTAGGTAACTCTTGCTCTGTATCCAGGTTACATCCACTATCAGCCTGCCCAGGATCGACAGCAGCCCCACCTTCTGGAGATGCTGATTCAGCTGCCTGCCAACTCGGTAACCAAGGTCTCCATCCAATTTGAACGTGCACTGCTCAAGTGGACCGAGTATACCCCAGACCCCAACCATGGCTTCTATGTCAGGTGGGATCCACCCCAATAGGCCCCTCCTGTGCCCCCCCCCTTACTTTTACCTCTTGGTGGGAAGAGTCAATAAGGGATGTGGCCATCTGTTTGCTTCTCTGCAGCCCGTCTGTCCTCAGTGCCCTTGTGCCCAGTGTGGTGGCAGCCAAACCAGTGGACTGGGAAGGGAGTCCTCTCTTTAACACCTTGTAAGTGTGAGATACTCTTCTGATCAACTGGTGTTACAGTTGATCAGGCTTCTACAGGGTAGGTTGATGGAGCTGTTACCTCTTCCGAAGGGATGTGTATGTAAATGTAAAAATGCTAGCAAAAATCCCAGTGGTCCATGAAATTTGTAAGGATTTATATAAAAGGATTCTAGAAAAATATATAGGTGAGAATAATAATACTTAAGCCTCTATCTCGCTATTGAATTTTTTTTTTTATTTTTTTTATTTTTTATTTTTTTTATTTTTTATTTTTTCGAGACAGAGTCTCCCTGTAGCCCCAGCTGTCCTGGAACTCACTCTGTAGACCAGGGCCTGCCTCTGCCTCCCAAGTGCTAGGATTAAAGGCATGCCCCACCACGCCCGGCTTACTGAATTTCTTAAAGACCATTAGTGGAATACTTATCAAGTGTCAAGTACTTTAAAATGTTTCTGTCCTCCCTGTGCTCATGGTCCTAAGGGGATTGCTCTGGGGAAGAGTGGTGGTCATGGTCTTAAGCAGTAATTTGCTTAGATTTCTTGAGGAGGGCCATTTAGCCCGAGTGTAGGATAAAGAAGAGAAAGTAGGTGAAGCAGGCCTTTTCCTTCAGTGCCAGCTGCTCTCCTTTGAACCAGGCATGTCTATATCAAGCCTTCCTATAAGATGCCTTCCTTGAGGGTTTCAAGACTAGCAGCAGAACTGTGGAAGCCCTTATTGTTTAACCCAGTGTAGCTACTTCACAAGATTGGGTGAATGGGGAGAAGAAGCAGGGGGTCTCACCTCACCCTCCTTTCCCATCCTTAGGTTTCCAGTGTCCGATGGCTCCAGCTACTTCGTAAGACTCTATACAGAGCCGTTGCTAGTGAACCTGCCTACACCAGACTTCAGCATGCCCTACAATGTGATCTGCCTTACATGCACTGTAGTGGCTGTGTGCTATGGCTCCTTCTACAATCTCCTCACCCGAACTTTCCACATCGAGGAGCCCAACACTGGTGGCCTGGCCAAACGGCTCGCCAACCTCATTCGGCGTGCCCGTGGTGTACCCCCACTTTGAGATGACCCCCCCTTCAGCAGTTATAGCTGTACTTCCTTTCTGGGAAAGGGAGCAGGGGCAAGGCTCTTTGTGCAACTCGCTCTGTCCCCAGAGTGGCTTTAGAAGCAGACTTCTCTAGGCCTAGCGAGGGCTCAGAGGTGTGCTGTCCAGTATGGTAGCCATGAGCCAAATAGAGCGTTTAAGTTAACTTAAAATTTAACTTCTTCAGCTGGAGCCACACTTCAGATACTCAGTAACCAAAAGTGGTTAGAGCCACTGTATTAGACAACCCAGAGGAACGCTTGGGTTAGTGCCACTGTACTGAACAGCCTGGAGTGACGTTTGCCATCATTGCCGGAAGTTCTTGGACAACACTGGCCCAGGTTCTGAAGAGCTTGTATTGCAGTGTGGTGGGCAGAACTTAACTTGTTGTGGAATAAAAACATGGCTACCTTCCTAGGGTTCTGCTTCCTGTCCTTGAGGCTGGGCAGGGTTCGGGGCTGAAGCTTGCATGCCAAGTACTCCTCCCACCCTGCCAGCAATTCCTTCTCTTCTCTTCTCCCTGCACTCCACTATGATTGTAATTCCCAGAACTCCCTGGGTTTGGCTGGGAGTGTTTCTGTAAGTATAATCTTTGACCATAAAAATGAATCCTCCTGCCTTTATGGGGCTCTGGGATTCAGTCCCAGCACCACCAGTGGAGGTAGGATGTCTCTAACTGCAGTGTCTGAATGGCTTGGCTCACTGTGGTGCTTGGGAATGTTCAGTCAGTTCCTCAGAGCTTGTGTTATGGGTGGTCCTTAAGCAACCCACAGGCTTTGAAGCCAGGCCTTGGCTCCAAGCCCACCCCTGCCCACCTCCCATAGTTATATAACACCAGGTTCCCATAGGACAGGTTCTTAGGCAGTGAATTCCCGGCTGTCTCTGGCACACTCAGCGTCAGCTGTGTGAGATAACTTGTGGTCCTCCTCCCACCTTACCACACACAGTTCTGGCATGACAGTTTGGCCTAGAATGCCCTTTGCCAACCATGTATCCTGTAACTGAGTAGTTCACTTTCTTTCAAAACCAGATGAGATATTGCTTCCGCTGGGAATTCCCTGACACACTGGGGTGCCCTAGGTGCCCTCTCTGTTCCCGTAGGCCACTGTACTTACCTACCTTTCCATGTTTCTTACCATGAGTGATGCCAGTTAACCTTTATTAGATTGTGCTTGCTACATGCGGTGTCTTTGATGAAGACATGGCCCATCTCGGTGTGTTAACATTGTTGATCAGTGGCAAACATCTGAACAGATTCTGGTCTAGGATCTGGGATCCAGGGTGGGAATGGGGTGAGGGTACTCAGAAGATTCACAGATGTGAACACAACACCATCACCCCAGTAATAGTAGTGTCCGTAGAGCCAGCAGAGATGGGCTGTTTGGGTTCAGAACATTTTTACCAGCCCAGTGTAGGAATAGGAGGAAAAGTGGTAGACTAGCCTAGACTTTGGGCAGAAGCAACTTGATCAAGATGCTTTTCCCTGCGTTTCTCTGCAGGTAGGAAATAAGCAGACTGAAGGAGACGTGAACATCACTGGTAGGGCCAATAGCACACTCCTGTCATGAAGACTAAGACTAGACAATTGTGAAGGCAGGCACAGCTTCAGTTGTATTGTTAAGACCTTGTGGAAAAGAAAAAGAAGATGGCTAGAGAGGTGGCTCAGTGGTTAAGACTGACTGCTCTTGCAGAGGACCTGGGTTCAGGTCCCAGAAAACCCTCAAGGCAGCTAACGACTGTAACTCTAGTTCCAAGGGATCTGACTCAGTGGGCATTGCAAGACATGGGTGCACTAACATATGTAGGCATACATTCATACACGTAATGTAAAAAATAACTAAAATTGAAAAAGAAAAAGAAATGCAGGTGGACGGCCCTCAAGCTAAGTGGTCTTGGCAGACTGCATGATGGGAGATGACTGCCGAGTCAGAAGAGCATGCGGTCTGCCTGACTCATCCCACCAACTCAGCTAGAAATGACCCCACTGCCACGATGTGTAATCTTCATGCCTAATATCCAAAACAGAACTCATATTCTCTGTCCCATCCCGAACACTCAGCACCCCCCTGCCGTGGCATTCATCTTTCCTTCTGGCCAGAAACCTTTCAGTCACTTACAAGCCTGCTCTCCCACACCCTGTATGTACTTTGTAAACAAATCTGGCAACCTGCTTGGGGTTGGGGAATGCACACACATGTTCCTGTGCGTGTGTGTAAACCATTCCTCAGTTGCTGCCTGCCTTGATTTCCTTTTTTATTTTTTTGTTGTTGGAGCTTTTGGTTTTGTTTGTTTTGTTTTTTTGGGATAATCTCCCTATAGCCCCAGCTGGCATAGAACCCACTGTTTAGACCATGCTGGCCTTAATTTCACAGAAATCCACCTATCTCTGCCTCCCACATGCCAGGATCAAAGGTGTGCACCACCACACTGGGCTTCTACCTTGATTTCTGAGACAGGGTCTCTCTCTAGCTTGGAGCGAGCCAAGCAGGCTAGAATGGCTGGCCAGCAAACCCCAGGGATCCACCTCCCCAGCACTGGGATTACACGCACATACCAGCACAGCTGGCTTTTTTACATGTGTTCTAGGGACTGAATTCAGCCTCTCATTCAGCAAGTACTTTACCAGCTGAGCCCTGTCCCTAGCCCTCCTGTTTGATTTCCTTTATCTCCATTGGCGAGTTTTCTAGGACTCCTTACTGGTCACACCCTGTCTGTACTTGCTTCTCTGGATTGTCTCCTGATAGTTTCCTTCTAGGTATGCTGTAACTTAATTATTCATTCTTCCTGCCTGAAATGCCAGCTCTGTGAAGACAAGGATTCTCGTCTTTTATAGCTGCAGTGGCTAGAGCAGTGTCTGGATATCGTTTGTGTTGTGACAGTTGAAGGGATGAGGATGCATGTACAAAGATCACACAGAGTTTGCTGCAGAGAAAGTCAGCTAGCTTTCAGGTTCTGAGCCTTTGCATTCCTGCTATGCTGGAATAATCTTTTTGTTGTTTTGGTTTTTGAAACAGGGTCTCCCTTTAGCCCCAGCTGGCCTGGAGCTCTCTGCGTGGAGCAGGCTGGCCTTGAACTCACAGAGATCCGCCTGCCTCTGCTTCCCAAGTGCTGGGATTAAAGGTGTGTGCCACCATACCCAGCATAAGATAGTTCTTAGTTGCCATGTGGGTGCTGGGAATCAAACCTGGGTCCTCTGTAAGAGCAGTCAGTGATTTTAACCACTGAACCATCTCTCCAACCTTGGAATAATCTTTTTTTTTTTTTGGTCTTTTTGTAACAGGGTCTCCCTTTAGTCTCAGCTGGCCTGGAACTCACTATGTAGACCATGCTGGCCTTGAACTCACAGAGGTCCTCCCGCCTCTGCCTCCCCAGAGTGCTGGATTTATCCCTGTGCTTGGGACCAGAGTATTTCTTTTAGTCTCACTAAGGCTTCAGATGTTGGCCTGGCTCTGGCCTTCAGCAGAGTTGGCCAAAGACAATGGGCAAGGACTTTAGAGGTACTGATTCAGCCCCTTGGGGCTAAAGATGGGTGGGACAGGAGGGTGAAAGAAAGGAACTTCTGTCCCTGAGAATCCCCAGGGACAGGAATAGGGGGTAGATGAAGGGTCCCCAGAAATGAAGTTTTCTGTGCGACCAGGCTCTCCTTCATAGTTGCTACAGGGCTTTGGGACCAACTTGCATTCTGTTTGCTAGATGGACCATTGCATGTGTGCCAGCACACTTGCAGGATACTATTGGGTACCTCCAGGCCCCTTGTAGCCCTCTGAAGCATTAAGAATACAAAACCTAGCCGGGCGTGGTGGCGCACGCCTTTAATCCTAGCACTTGGGAGGCAGAGGCAGGTGGATCTTTGTGAGTTCAAGGCCAGCCTGGTCTACAGAGTGAGTTCCAGGACAGCTGGGGCTACAGGGAGACCCTGTCTCGAAAAGACCAAAAAAAAAAAAAAGAATACAAAACCTGTGTATGCCTTGGAGCGGAAAGAGCTGCCAAGCCAGGGGCAATCAACAAGTAATGAAACCTGCTACTTAAGTACACTATCACTAGGTACTACTCTAAGCACTTTATATATAACTGTCCCCACAACAGGCTCATGTGGTTTTATTCTCATCCATTTACAAGTGAACCTAAAGGTTTAAGGGACCCATAGCCAGTAAGAATGAGACAGAGATTAGAGCCCAGAGATGCCTGACTCTGACCTGTGCTTATACAGTGACCCTTTCAGGAAAAAAATGACCCAGTATCCTCCATAGGAAGGAAGGAAGGCAGAGGCTGTATACCACAGAGATGTGTGGGAATGTTCTGAGCTAGGAGGGTCATCTTGTCAAAGGAGGCTTGGAGAGGAACAGCTACCCCTGGGAGCCTCAGGGGCCCCTTGCTACATGTTCTTAGAAGGCTTACAGGGGAGTAGCACAGGGTCCCTTCTCACACCTGATAGCCAGGATCTGGAAGGGCCTGGTGCTGACCCCGGCCCCGCCCTTTCTACTTACTGCAGGACAGGACCAAGGCACTGCAGTCTGGGTTGAGAGGCAGAGCCGCTACCCTGAGCAGGGAGTGCTGGGATGAGGGAGGAAGGGTGGAGCCCCCTCCGCTCATCAGATTATCTCATATTTTCCAGCTTCTCTGCTTATGCCTGTGCTGTTTCCTCTGATGCCGCCCTGATTTGGTCCACTTGGATGAAGCCTTTTCTGGCCCTTTCCACTCCTTCACTGGTCCCTTCTTCAACTGGGCTCCTATGATAACCATGCATTGATCTTTTCATTCATTCACCCTGTGATGTCTCTTTTTCTTTCCATCCATCTGTACAGTCAAAAAATATATAGTGGCCACATGCTATGTTAAGCACTGTGCTAGACCCTGGGGACCCAGCAGTGAACCACAAAGGCAGCCTCCGCACCCATGGTGCTTAGGGCTCAGCAAGCGAGGCAGATAATAAATGCGTAGATGGGATATAACAGGAAGCCTGGAACTTACTATGTAGACTAGGCTGGCCTTGAATTCCCAGAGATCTGCCTATCTGTACCTCCCAAGTGCTAAGATTAAAGGTGTGTACCACCATGCCCAGCTGTTTTTATAGTCTTCATTGGATGTATAATATACAGAGTTGGGTCAGTCATTTCTTGCTCCATGAGACTCTTCATCACAGGGTCCTCTTGTGTAACAAATGAGTATACATAGTTCAGTACAGCAACCACCAGTGGGCCTACCATCAGGAAAACTGATTGACTTAAATAACTGATGGGATTATAAATAGTCACTCTGGCCACTGCAAGGTAAGAGTGGGCCCCAGGAGGCCAGTGAGCAGGTTAGGATCAAGAAGGGACACTGGGTGGGGGCAAAGGAGGTGGCGAGATGATGGGGCCTGGTTAAACCTGGAGACTTGAGATCACAAGACAGATTTGTTATTCCATGGAGGTAAGGACTAATTCTCTTCATTCGGTGCACATGGTAAGTTCTTGGTTTGTGTCAGGCCCTTTGGAAAAGATGCATTTAACAGTTCTGCCCACTGTGCCTAGAGCCAGAGATGGGTCAATCAAAACCTCAGACACTGGAATGAATGTTGAGGTCCGGGAACCCCGGTGCTCTTCTGGGAGGGAAGAATGATTGACTGCTTAGGACTTGGCACGTAGCAAGTACTTAGTTCTTGTCCTGTTCCTTAGATTGATCCATGCTATTTTATTGTTTACAAATGTACACGTTCCTGTCCGTTCCTTCCGGCCTTGGATGAGGCCAGGGTCTAATTTCCATTCACTTTGCATTCCCATTCTAAGCCTAAGGCAGTGCTGGCCACTTAGTATGTTCTTTCTGATGTGATTTCATGGGATCTATACTGATCTCTGGGAAACTAGAGGGTATGCCAGGGCATATGAAGTATGTAATATGGAAAGGGTTTCCCCAGAACACCAGTGATCTCCCCAAGGACAGAGTGCCGTGGAAACGGCAATATGGAGTCTCTGTTGTGGCTTATGTTTGGTCATGGGCAGTGCTTTTCCTTTCTAGTAGGAGCAAATCCAACTTTAGAAAGGAAGGAAACTGACGCATGGATGAGACTTGAGGACATTATGCTGACTGGGTGGGGAATGGAGGCCTGCCCAGGCTGATGGAGACTCCCTGAACTGCCCCTCCCTCCGCACACACTTTCTAGCACGTTTCCTGCTAGCTAGGGAGAACTCCCAGGGCTTGGAGTGGAACCCCAGGTGGCAGAGAACCCAGCTCTGGGGACAGGCATGCTTGCTCCCCAGACAGCTAGCTGTTCAGCCTGGCTCCCATGAAGCGTTGATGCTGGGGGTGGGGAGGGACTTGGGTCTTTCATCTTCGTCTTTCAGAAGGCACAGGACAGTGGGGGTTTAGAGGGTAAAGGCCAGGCTGAGGCAGGTTTAACCACCCATTTCTGGCTTTTGGGAGCTGGGGCAGCTGGGAGCGTTTTTCCCAGAATAGACTTGGGGCCCTTTGGGAAGCTCATGTAGCTTTCCTAGAGCACTAGAGGATGAATCTGGAGCAGGAATGGTAACAGCCAGGTTGCAGGCCTAGGCTAGGAGTGGAGCACAGGCCTGGGCTAGGAGTGCAGGCCTAGTCTAGGAGTGGAGCACAGGCCTGGGCTAGGAGTGCAGGCCCTATCTTTTTATCTTGGTCTCTGATGGGAAGGAAGTCAGTTCCTTCTTCTGCTGGCCTTTTGGTGACTTGAAGCGGCAACCATCAAGCTGGATTGTTCATCCAAGCCCTTTCTACCTTCCATCCTGTGGGTGGGTCCCTTATCTCTGCCACATGACTCAGGTCTCTGCCAGTGTAGCCCTTTTCTGAAGGTTACACTGTCAAGGTTGCCACCACATGTAGAAGGTTCTTTGTTTCCTGCTTGTTACTACCACATGGCGCCGACCCTGTGGTCTGCTCGTCCAGCACCCCTGCGACGGCCATTGCCATCTTGGCAGCACGGCACGTTCCTCATTCCCATTACATCATCATAACCAAGTTCTGGCTTTTGTTCTGTTTTTGCAACAGGGTCTCAGGTAGCCCAGGCTGGCCTAGAATTCACTATAGCTCTGTACCAGCGCATCGCCCCACCTCACCTCACACATCCATCCTCCCAGCACCACTTTATTTTTTAAGATATTGATATTTTAATTTTTTTAAATTTTTACTTTATGTGTGAGTGTTATGCTTCCATGTATGTAACTGTACCCATGGCATGTAGTGCCCTCATAGGACAGGAGGTGGTGTCGGATCCCCAGAACTGGAGTTTCAGACAGTTATTAACTGCCATCTGGGTGCTGGGATTTGAACCTGGGTCTTCTGCAAAAACAGAAAGTGCTCTTAACCACTAACCACCATCTTCTCTCCAACCCTCTGAGTTTTTTTTGTTTTTTTTTTTCTTTTCTGAGACAGGATCTCCCTGTAGCCCCAGCTGGCCTGGAACTCGCTGTGTATTCAGTGCTGTCTTGGAACTCACAGAGCTTGCCAGCCTCTGCCCTGAGTGCTAGAATTAAAGATGTGTGCCACCATACCCAGCCTGGTTTTTTGTTGTTGTTGTTTATGTGTATGAATGTTTTGTCTTGCATATCTGTAAGTGCACCATTTGTGCAATGCCTGCAGAGGCCAGAAGAGGGTAACAGATCCCCTGGAACTGGAGTAACAGACTGTTTTTAGCTGCCATGTTGGTGCCGGGAATCAAACCCAGTCCACTGGAAGAGCAGCCCTTAACAACTGAGCCATCGTCCAGTCCCATTACTGTTTTTAAGAGAACCCACCTGACAGCTCAAGCAGATTTCTGGTCTCAAAATTGTTGGCATTGCCCTGAAAACCGCTCCAAAGGTGGTGTCCACACTCATTGGACACTGAGTTTTAGAAGTACTGGTGAAGACCTTTGCAGGAACCCGTCACCATGACAGCTGCTCCAGGATGGGGAAAGTGGAGCTTCTTGTTTGAGACTGGCTACAGAGTAAGGAAGGACGGGGTATTGTGTGTGTGCTTCCTTGTGACTGACTAGTTTTCCTTACTGAGCATCTTCTATCTCTAGAAGCTTGGTTGTGTGGTTGCCGGGTGTGGCATCTCATACTGTAATCCCTGCACTTGGGAGGCAGAGGCAGGTTTCTGTGAGTTCAAGGCCACCCTGATCTACAAAGAGAGTTCCATCCAAGTCAGCCAGGTCTTCACACTGTAAGACCCTGTTTCAACACAACCCCACAAAAGCCCTGGCCTGGGTGTTTAGTATATTTTGCATCATTTAAATAACTCTATGGAGAATGTGTTACTGTTTCATTGTTTCCACAAGTGAAGAAATAGAGGTTCAGAGAGGTTTGTTAATTTTTCAGGAATCATAAAACCTGTAAACTGAAAGGGTAGAGTTTAAGTCCAGGTCCAAGCCAGACCTGATGGTGTAGACCTGTAACCCCAGCAACTTAATAGGCTGAAGCAGGAGGATCACAAGTTCGAAGCCAATCTGAGCTATAGAGTGAGCCTGCGCAACTTAGTGCAACCCTGTGTCAAATACAAACTGAAAAGAGGGTTGGGGATATAGCTTAGTAGTGGAGAGTTTGCCTGACAATGGAGGGCCCTGGGTTCAACCCCAATACTAAAATAATCTAGATCTCATTTGAAATCTCAACCCCTTAGCATGTCTTGATGGCTTTTTCCAAGCCTGCCATGCCCACCAGGCAAAGGGCAAGTTGCTGCTGAGCTTCAGGATGTCAGTGGGTCACAGTTCTGGGACTGACATCTGCAGTTGAAAAGGAAGGCACCCAGGCCGGGTGTGGTGGTGCACACCCTTAATCCCAGCACTAGGGAAGGAAAGGCAGGTGGATCTCTGTGAGTTCAAAGCCAGCCTGGTCTACAGAGTGAGTTCCAGGACAGCTGGGGCTACAGGGAGACCCTGTCTCAAAAAAACAAAAAACAAAAGAGGGAGGGAGGGAAGGAAGGAAGGAGAAGGAAAGAGAAGGAAGAAAGAAAGAAAAAGAAGAGCCGGGCGTGGTGGCACATGCCTTTAATCCTAGCACTTGGCAGGCGGATCTTTGTGAGTTCAAGGCCAGCCTGGTCTACAATGTGAGTTCATTTCCAGGAGCCAGCTGGCTACAGTGGAGACCCTTCTCGAAAAGACAAAAAAAAAAAAAAAAAAAAAAAAAAGAAAAAAAAAAGAAAAAAGAAAGAGGAAGAGAAGAGCATTCAATCCCTGGGCTGAGGGAAGCATCTTTGCATTTTCTAGAAGAGCAAAAAAAAAAAAATTTCATGAATGGAGTCAGAGGAACGGACTTCTTGTCTGCAACCTAGGGCCCACTGGTTCGGAAGGGTTTGGGGAAGGGCTACTGAACAGCCCCCCAAGCATGGCACCTCTGCCTCGAGAATACCAGTTGTCAAGCTATTTTTGTAGTGAGATGAGTCCAGGAAGACTTTGGACTGGTGAACTCTTGGGGGTCTCAGTTTCCCCATGTGTGAAGTGAATGAGGTGGCCCACACGGTCCCTAAGGGACAACAGAACAGCTGTTTCCCACTCTTGTTGTTTTTGGTTCCCATCCCGAGGCTCCCAGCTAGTTGTCTCAACATCCCAGGAGAGAAAGCAGCTCTTTAGTCTATTATGTTTTTTATTTAATTAGAACAAGGAGTTTATTGTCTGCATGAATAGCAGTACTTTAAAAGGATTAACTTATTGAAATGGTCCAAGGAGAAGCACTAACCGCTAGTGCTGTGGCTCCTAGCTACTCTGGATTGCCTCTCCTCTTGCTCATGCTTGGTATTGGCAGTTCTGCCCTGTGTTTCCTTATTCTAATAGGAATAAGGACCCAACACATTCTCTTGGATTTCCTTCTCACTGCATCTGAGGTCTGTTCTTATCCCTGCTCCACATTGTAATCTGAAGTTTGCTTCTCTGTAGCCTGCAGGTGCTGGTTGAAAAGAAGGGTTGTAGAGGGTGATTTTGATTCCCAGTTTGTTGGCATTTAGAATTACCGTGTATCTGTGAGGGCATTCTCAGATTTGACTGAAGAGAGACAGCCCGCTCTACACTTCTGCTGNCCTACTCCTCCATCTCTTCCATCTCCCCTTCCTCCCTCTCTTTCCTTTTCCCAGGTGGGGTGGATAAAGGATGGAACCCAGGGCTGTGCATGTTAGCCATGTATTCTACCCTGAGTTATACCACAGACCTATAACTTCCCAGGTCTGAACCTCAGTTATACATAGCAACCAAATACAGAGTTTCTTTAAGAAGCCAACCAGGGAAGCATGTGTTAGAAAGGAAGGATAAACTGTTAGCTTAGACTTTATTTTCTTCTTATTATTCGTATCATTATTATTATATCAGCCAAAGATCGCCTCTGTGATTACCAAGGTGGGGGTGAGTTTAACAGACATGGTGTACTATCTGATAGGGCTGGAAGTATAATTGAGTGGCGGAAGGTGTGCTCTGTGTAGTCAAGGTTAATTTTGAATTTTTGTTCCTCTCGACTCCACCTCCCAGGTTCTGATTATGGTGGGTTCACAACCGTAACTGAGTTTAATTATGGTAAGGTGCAGTATTCAAATATACAAAGTACATGTAACTCTAGCAGCATGAGGCCATATACTTCCAGTTTCCTTCTGTTTCCTTCCATCATCGTGTTAAGGCAACCTCTTATCTCCTGGTCATGAGACTGTCGAAGTTAGTGCATCTTACAAGCAAAGGAGCACTAGAAATGTTTCATGTAGTGCAAAGGAGGGGGAAATAGGAGCATAGGAGTAATTAGAAAGAGGGTTTCAGCGTGCAAAGAAAATGAAAAGCTGGTGTGTGTATTTATCCATTTTGAAATTAGTCATTTATTTGTCATGTGTAGTTTCGTGCTATGTTGTATGAGTGTAGGCCCCTAGCAATAATGTTCAGATGTTCGTATGTCCATCAGTCCGTTGGTCATGGGCAAAAACTGATTTTCTGCAAAGAAAATGGACAACGGAGGGCCAGGAGAGATGCTTTTGAAATTAGATTATTACTACTGTCCTTGCAGAGGACCAGGTTCAGTTCCCAGAACCTACTTGGTGGCTAACACCTGTCTGTGACTTCTGTTTCAGGGGATCTGGTGTCCTTTTCTGGTCTCTGTGGGATTGCACTCATGTGTGCACATATTCACATCCCTTCTCCCATAATTAAAAATCAAATAAATTAAAAAAAATTAATGGGAAAAGATAAGCGTGGACCCGTTTAAAGAAACAACGTTGCAAAGGCAGCATTAGCTTTCTGGGAAAGGCACTATGGGGGGTGTTTGGAATGGAACCCAGGTCCTGTACAAGAACAGAAAGTGCTCCTAGTCACTGAACCATCTCCAGCTCGCTCCCTCTGGCTTGTTTTTCCTCTCTCCGTTTCCTCACTCGCTTTTCTTTCCCTATTCCTCTTTTTTTCCCTTTTTTTTTTCCATGATGATGGTGTTGAGCGTTAGGGCCCATGTGAATGGCGATCAGCAACTACAACTGAGCTATATCCTCAACCTATATATTTTCTAATTTTTTTTTTTAAAACAGGTTTTCATGTAGCTCTGGGTGGTCTGGAAATCTCCACGTTGCCTAGGATGGCCTTCAACTTGTGATCCACCTGCCTCCACAGTAGCTGGAATTGAGCAGTAGATAGCATTTGCCTGGTTCTGGGTCCATGCTAGAGTAGAATCCAGGGCTTCCGGCATATAAGGTACTCTACAAACTGAGGCCACATCTTAGCCCCATATGGGTGTGTTTTGCACTCTGATTCGCAGTGACGCCAAGCCATGGTTGCATTTGCATTTTTGCTACTTTCTGGGAATTGAAATCAAGGCCAATTGCAATGCTGATGCTTTAAGAACCTGGAACTGTCGCGCCCCCTACTTCCCCTTTTTGAGACGTGTCTCCCTGGCTGTAAACTCACTGTAGAACCAAGCTGTCCTGGAAATATGCCACCATTCTTCTCTCTCATCTCCTTCTCTTTCGCCACCATGACAGATAGACAAGCAACTGAAGTCTAGGAATGATCAATGTTGTAATTCCTGATCCTGAAGATGGCGTTATTTCAAGATGAATGTGAAGAATGTGAGTCACAGGGATTCGGCTCACTATTCTGTTGGAAATATACGCTTATGTTAGCTCAATTTGAGGGTCCTCTACTGATCGCTTCTGTATTATAAAGTTGGGTTTTCTTCGTCTCTGTGTGTCTCATCTGTCTCTGTCTGTCCTGGTCTCCTGATGTAGTGGTGATATTGAAGTTCTGTTGCCACTATGTTTGGAGGTCAGAGTACAACTTTGTGGGGTCAGGTCTTTCTAGGTCTTTCTCTTCTGTCAACGTGGGGCCCAGAAATCGAACTTAGCCATCAGACGTGAATGGCAAATGCCTTTAATGCCTGAGCTATCGGCGACTGCTTGGCTTGGTTGCATGGAATTTCTTCTCTTTCTATTCTTTCTGTGATTTACTGGAAAAAATAAATTAACACAAAGAAGACATAGTTGCATAATAGGTTTAAATGAAAGTTTAATGTGTTTTCTATGGTAAGAGCCCTTGAGTTGAAAGGGAATTATTGGGTGTAGAGCGGACACTGTTAAGCAGTCCTGTGCCCTGAGCTTGAAATAGCAGAATTTGCTCGAAATAGCAGAACTGTTGTCACAACTTTGTGGATCATTCCTGTGGGTTTGTGGCACACCTGCAGGTGCCTGCACAAGACACAGCAAGCTGGAAAGGGTTATTCCTGGGAATCATGGTGGCTTTTTTGTTTTTTGTAGCCTTCAAAGGGAAGGTTTCTCCGACTGTGTCATCTCCGCCTCTGTAATTAAGCAGGTGACTCAGCGCAGTAGAATTGAAACCAATAATGCCCTCCAATTTCAAGAAAATTGGTCCATTCTGTAAGTGTTTGTTTATCCTCTTCACAGTAGAAATATAGAAGCATTTCTTTTTCTTACTATTTAGCCACAGGAAGTGTGATTATGAAGTAAAAAAAATCAGATTTAGAACCTATCAGCGAAGTCAAAGTTTTGGACTCTTATGGGAAATAGAATAAAGGGGATATGTTACCGTTAAGTCTCCGCTTCATTCGACTCAGAGAGATAAAACTTCTGTTCTGTGCCGGGTGATAAGTAATCACATGGAGAGATCTTTTTTTTATTCTTTTTTTTTTTTTGTTTTTTATTTTTTATGTTTTTTTTTTTTTTCTTTTTTTTGATTTTGTCTTTCTCTTAATTGGTTTTTGTTTTTTTCTTTGATTTTTTTTTTTTTTATTTTTTTTTTTTTTTCTTTTTGTTTTTTTTTTTCTTTTTTGCTTTTTCTTTTCCCCTTGTTTTTTTTTTTTTTTGGTCTTTTTCGCTAGAGGGCTCACTTTCGTAGCCCAGCTGGCTCCGGATTCACATGGTTACGCACCCAGGCTGGGCTTGAAGTCACAGAGATCGCACCTGCCTCTTCCTCCTTCCTTGCCTCCCGAGTGCTGGGATTAAAAGTGCTGCATGCCACCGACGTCCTGAGCTCCCTTGAACAAGATTCTTGACAGTCAATTACACTGTACGCCCAATTCACCCCAAAAATTACTGACTTGTTTTCCATCAATCCCTCCAGGTAGCTTGGTTCACTTTTGGACCCGTTGCCTTATGAACCCGGCCTGCCTTGTTGTCACAACCTTTCATCCCGCGAGCCCGGGATCTCCTGTGAGCTCAAGGCCCCCTGGTGTACATACAGAGTAAGCTCCAGCCAGGCAGAGCTACCAAAAAAAAATTTTTGAAAAAAAAAAAAAAAGACCAAAAAACAAAAGAACTTTGAATTTAGTTGTTGTCATTTTTCGAATTTCAAATTTTTAATTAATGACTTCATTTTAATTTTATTTATTTTGGTTTTAGTTTATTGAGTTGCATGCCATAAGCAAATGTGGAAGGTCGGAAGGACAACTTCAGGAATGATTCTCCTTCCACTATTGGGTGCTAGACTGAACTGCAAGTCTCAGATTGGTGGAAGAACCGTTACCTCCACCCCTACAGAGCCATCTCATCCCTATGCTCTTGTTCATTTTTACGGTTTGGGTACCGTTTTCCACGATTCTTCCTCTTTGTAGTCCTCATATCTGTGAGACTTTGTAGCGCCCAATTCCTTCCTCCTGGCCTGTGTCGCTGTTGTTTTGGCTTTTCTTGCCTCCATAGCCAAATGAACCCTTTCCACATCACTCTTGCGTTCCCTTTGGCCGCCTTTGCTTTGTTGGAAATGTCTCCACATTTGGCCTTAGAAGAACAGGAAGAAGAGTTAACAGATTGCTTCCTAACAAACCTTTGCTTCTTGGCCTAAATTCTACATTTTGTTCCCCATCCGTTTCTCTCTTAAACAAAGGGGACAAATATCAAAAGTTCCTCCTGAGAGATGATGAGTTATAGAAGTTCACTAGGTGAATTTTATGGAGAACCTGTTTGCATGTGGGCAGGGGTTCCGGACTGCAGCTAACTGATGCACGAGAAAAATACTTGGAGCCGAACCTAACTGGTTAGTTATGGTTTCTATCTGTCCGGTCACCTGAATGTGGGTGCCTACACTTCCATGCCTGAATGAACCACCCACCATTTCTACCAACTTCTCCATTAGATGATCCCTTCTCACACACTAGCCCGTGCACAGTGCGCTCGTGCGGCTCGTGTGTCTGTGTGTGGTGTCTGTGGCGTTTGTCTGTGTGTGTGCTGTGTGGGTGTCCTAAGTGTGTGTGTGTGTTTGTGTGTGTTTTATTTCTAGGCCGCACACTGGTGGAACTCCACTTATGGAGCCCAGCCACAAGGTTCCTCCGTGGCTCTTCCTACGTTCCAAACTTAAACCAGGAAAGGGCTGAGATTCAGGTGTTCCCCCCCGCGACCTTTAGCTTGGAGGGTCCTTTTCACCCACAAAACCGTAAACCCTCCCACGCAACTCTCCCTGGTGTCGTCCCTGCCCCCCCAACGACCTCACCCTGTCCCCCCCTTTTCAGTGCAGGGCCTTGAAATGAGCCCTTCCGGCCGTCTGCGCAGGTTTCACCAAGACCACTCCCCCCCCCCGCTCTTCCCACCACGCCCACCAGCCCCCTGGTCCCACCCCCCCCCCTCTTTGCCATTCCCCTGGGAAGACTATTCTGTGGACCATACGAATGTTTGCCCCCGCAATGTGCTGGTAGGCTGTGCCGTGTTTGTAAAGTTGATTGTGGAGCCTACAAATCAATTTTACACCCCAGTATTGCCGATTTGCCCAGTAGGCAGCTGCATCCTGAGCTTCTCTCTCTATTCGCATCTCTCTTACTCACCTTCTCTTCCATCCCTCCTCTCCACCTACTCTAATCTCACACCATCACTCTCCTCACTCTCGTCGCTTCTCTCCCCCTCCTATCCCCGCTCCCCCTCACTCGTCATCTCCCTTTCTCCTCCCCCCATCCCCCCCTCCTCTCACACGTCCTCTCCATCTCCCTCCCAGTCACCTACTCCTTCATCTCCAGGTTTCGTCTCTGTCACTCGTCAGCTGGTGTCGCATTTTTCTTCCCTGCTCCTCACCTCATCCCCCTCGTGGCCTCTCCCCTCTGAGGCTGCTGTCGCTCCATGATCCATCGGGCCCTCCCACACCTCACTCACCCTCCTCTCTCTCGCTTCTCTCTCTTCTGTGTATGTGTGTGTGTGGCTTGCATCGGCACACTAGACATGGCCCCTTATTGTAATTTGAACTAGATGGCAAAGAAGTCAGGCAGCTTTGAAGTTTCCTCTGATCCATTTTGGCCCTCTGGCCGTTCACCAGGAGTGAATCAAGTTTAGGATGCAGGTTTTTTTTGCTTAATTTTTTTTTTTACTTGTTAATTTATTTTGTGTGTGTATGAATGTATGTCTGCATATAGGTACGTGCACCCGTGTCGGAGGTCAAGAAGAGGGTGTCCGGATTCCCCTGGAAACGGATTTAAAGATAGTTTCAGCTGCCGTTGTAGATGCCGGGGATTGAACCCGGGTCCTCTACAACAAGACAGATCCATAGCTCTTACCCGCTATGCAATCTCTCCAGGCCCAGGACTGTGTGGTTTTTTTTTTTTTATTTATACATATATTTTTTAAGAATCTAGACCCGTGTCCTCACCCCATCCCCCCACCCCCTCCAGAAGCTCATGCATTCTGTCGCCAAACATGCTATTCATCTCTTTCTCAGTCTGTCTCAAATATTCTCCATGGGGAAGTTGACTGTTTTGAGCACAATTCTCTGTTTTCAGTCAGTTAGGGACTGCGTGTTTTAAGACCCTGAAAAAGATAACGGGGTAAGGGTGAGCTGGGAATGCCCTCAGACTAGGAGACTGAGATCTGATTAATTGCTGGCCAACTAACCAGTGAGTTTGGGAAAAGGTGGCCCTTTTGTTGAGCAGTGGCCTTGCACAAGTCATTGCTTGGGGCCTTCTCTGTCAGAGAACTGTGCAGCTTCTCCTCGTGCCTCTTCTTGAAAGGAGAGCTCTTGTATTGGCTTGGGGTTTGATTTTACATTCATTTCTCACATGCAGAAGGTTACTGCTTACCATCTCCTTTCAGGGCTCTCTGTAGGAAGGGAAGGAAATCAGGGATTAAAAAAACAATTGTTTCAAAGAGTGTCTTTTGGTTTGAATTAGGTGACATTTATTTTTTATTTATTTATTGATTTATTTATTTAGAATTATTTACTTTATTTATTATGGACAGGGGGGTCTCCCTGTAGCCAGCTGTCCTGGAACTCACTTGTGTAGACCAGGCTGGACGTGAACTCAAAGAGATTCCACCTGTCTCTGCCTCCCAAGGTAGGATTAAAGGCATGGCGCCGGCACCACACGCCTGGGCAAGTGGTTGTTCTTACAACTAACCTGTCTTTACGTTACCGCCAGTTTTTTTTTTTGATGTTTTTTTTTTTTTTTTTTTTTTTTGTTTTTTTATGTGTTCCACCTTTGCCTTACCCACACTTAATTTGTTAAGCGACAGAGGGGGGGAGAGGAGGGGGGGAAGAAAAAGGGGAGGGAAGGGGGGAAAAGAAGAGAAAGAAAGGCAAAAAGAAAGAAAAGGGGGAATAAGGAAAGAAGACAAAGGAAAAAAACAAAAAGAGAGGAAAGTGAAGAAGTTGTGGAGACGGGACAAAAAGTGGTTTATAGGTAGAAATGAACAGGAAGAAAGGGGTGGTAAAAGTATTCCTTCTGGTTTATGATGTGATGATCGATCTTGTGTTGAAAAGTTCCAGTATGGACAAACCCGGGTCAGAGAGACAAAAAACCACAAAACAACAGGATAACCAACACCAGTCAAAATCCGTGGTGAGAGTGTTTGTAAACAGTAGGTGCTTAATGCTATAAATTCAATTCCAAACGGGGATATTACAACACGAAGAATTATGTGAAAAAAAAAAGAACAGGTAAGGCCAATACATGTAGAAAAGATGGTTGCGTATCTTGTGAGCAGAGGCATGTGGAGTCTCTGTGAATGACAAGCAGGCCGGTACCACCATAGAGAGTTCCAGACGCTGGGCTAGCGGGGAGAACGTCCGAAGAAAAGGAACGACCCCCTCCAAAAAAAATAAAATAATCTCCTCGCGACCCCCAAGTCCCGCTGCCGTTGTTTGGCAAATCAGACTTGGAGAGTGAACGAAGGGGGGAGTGGATCTTGGGACGAGGAGAAATGGTAGTGCAGTGTTGGGTACGTCTAGACCGGTCCCTACCCCGTCCACTTTTCCCGTCTTGCCCTTTACTTTAACTCCGTATTATGCCTTATTGGCCTTTCCAGTCCAATGATAGATAAGGGGAACTCTAATCAAGAGCTGGTCGCGTCAGGTCTTCTGGTATCGCCCGAGCGCGCGCCGAAGCCTATTTGGTAGTAGATAACGGGAAGGCTACTAGTTTTACTCGGGTCTTGTTCACAACTAGACGCCTGTCTGCCGCTGCGTAGCGACGGAGTAGGCGACATCGTAACTCTCGCTCCCGAACATGTTCGAGCTTGTGAGAGTGCCAGGGTTATGAGGAATCATTCATAAGGAAACGGAGAAGGCGATACTTAGAGCCCTCTCCTTCATAGGCCACTCGCGGAGGATCGGCGTAGTACCTCATTCCGTGTGCGTTAAGGAGGTTATAGCGGGAAGAAATATGGCGGTCTGGTCTATTCCCTGACGAAGTTTCTTGTCACATCGGCAAAATGCAATCAATACAGTGCTAATTTCGTCTGGCGACGCCCTTGGCCACTTTGCATTAAAACGCAGCTCTCTGCTCCAGCTGTTAATGCGCTACAAATCACCCAAAACCTCAAAACTCACCCATAGGTCACCGCTTGAGAGCGCACGCAGTCCACGAAAGAGGAAAAGGGGAGGGGGAGTGTGGGAAAAAAAAGAAAAAAGGAAAAGGAAAAGGAAGAAAAGGGGAAGGAAAAAAAAAAAAGGGGGGGAAGGAAGGAAAGGAAGAAAACGAGGAAGACAAAGGAGAGGAGAAGAAAAGGTGGGTGAGGGGGGGGAAGGGGGGAGAAGGGAAAGAATAACGAGAGGGGAAAAAAAGGAGAGAGGGGAGAGGGAGGGAAGAAGGGGAGAGGAAAAAGAAGAAAAAAAAAGAGGGCCTGGTGACTGGGGAAGAAGTATGAAAGGGCAGAAGAAAGCAAGGAAGGGAAGGAGGGTAAATAGGGGGAGGAGGCGAGAAGAAGGGGGAGGGGTAAAAAAGAAGAAGATGAGGGAAAGAAGGGGGGAAGGAATAAAAAAAAAAAAAAAAAAAAAAAAAAAAAAAAAAAAAAAAAAAAAAAAGAAAAAGAAAAGAAAGAGAAGGAAGGCATTCTATCCCCTGGGCTGAGGGAAGCATCTTTGCATTTTCTAGAAGAGCAAAAAAAAAAAATTTCATGAATGGAGTCAGAGGAACTGGACTTCTTGTCTGCACCTAGGGCCACTGGTTCTGGAAGGGTTTGGGGAAGGGGCTACTGAACAAGCCCCCCAAGCTGGCACCTCTGCCTCGAGAATACCAGTTGTCAAGCTAATTTTTGTAGGTGAGAATGAGTCCAGGAGACTTTGGACTGGTGACTCCTTGGGGCCTCAGTTTCCCCATGTGTGAAGTGAATGAGGTGGCCCACACGGTCCCTAAGGGACAACAGAACAGCTGTTTCCCACTCTTGTTGTTTTTGGTTCCCATCCCGAGGCTCCCAGCTAGTTGTCTCAACATCCCAGGAGAGAAAGCAGCTCTTTGTCTTTATTTGTTTATTTAATTTAGAAACAATGAGTTTATTGTCTTGCATGAATAGCAGTACTTTAAAGGATTAAACTCTATTGAATGGTCCAAGGAGAAGCACTAACCGCTAGTGCTGTGGCTCCTAGCTACTCTGGATTGCCTCTCCTCTTGCTCATGCTTGGTATTGGCAGTTCTGCCCTGTGTTTCCTTATTCTAATAGGAATAAGGACCCAACACATTCTCTTGGATTTCCTTCTCACTGCATCTGAGGTCTGTTCTTATCCCTGCTCCACATTGTAATCTGAAGTTTGCTTCTCTGTAGCCTGCAGGTGCTGGTTGAAAAGAAGGGTTGTAGAGGGTGATTTTGATTCCCAGTTTGTTGGCATTTAGAATTACCGTGTATCTGTGAGGGCATTCTCAGATTTGACTGAAGAGAGACAGCCCGCTCTACACTTCTGCTGGCACCGCCTCATGGACGGGCTGAGGTCCAGGGAGAATGTGAGCCTCTTCTGGCTATAGGCTGTGGTTTTCACAGGAGTTTCTTGAAGCCTTGGCTCATTCACTTCAAACATCCCAACCCATCTCAGATCCTGGGATATTATCCTGAGATATTACGAGGTCAGATGGTGATGGAGGCTTGAACTGCCTAAAGATTCACCCTGACTTTGTGCAGTCAGTGAACTGACACTTTCTTCTGGCTTAGGGGGTTTGTATGTGGTTCCTATGCTGTGTCAACATTTCTGCTTTGGGCAAAGTCTGACCCTGCAAGGCCACCATGCTCTGAGAAAGCTGCCCAGCTTGGAGAGGCCGTGTGTAGGTAGGTGTTCCAGGCAAAATGCTTTCTAAAGATTATTGTGCTGATTGGTTTTGTCAACTTGACTCTTTTTTTTTTCAGTTTTCATTTTTTATTGATGCTTTGTGTATTTCATACATCATTTTCCAATTCAGTTCAGGCATATATCCCTTTCCCTTCCCCCCACTCCACCCCAACCCATCCCAGATCATGCATTCTGCCGTAACTTTCCTGCATCTTTCTCTGTTTTTTGTTTTGTTTTGTTTTGTTTTCATTTTTTTTAACAATAGGTGATAATTTGTGAGTACAAGCATCCTTCATGTAAAACCAATTTGCAAGCAGTTGTGCCCAAACCCACACAGCTCATGGGTCCCACCATCCAGCAGGGGGGGCTTGTATGTTCAATCAAGTTGATCAAATGAGTGTCCCGTCTATCGGTGTAGTATTCAGCATCACAATTCACCCCCATGCAGGGCCTTTCCATTCGACATTCTATCTAAACAACCATACCGCACCCCCCCTCGTCCGCAGATTGTCCCTAGGCGTAGACAAGGGGCACAGATGGACGAGAAGCAAAAACATTCTATTTTCTCTGGAGCTGTGGTCTTGGTCTCTGGTCAATTCTGGTTTTTTTCTCTTTTCCTTTTCAATGAGCCTGCACGCTTGTCCAGGCATAACCTGTCAATCCTACTAATGAGCACAAACAATTAGATATAAAGGTATTTAAACAGCACTAATATTTATGGTATGTTACTTTGGTAGAGACACAGATGTTTGGATGGTAGTAAATTTTAATCCATGAATTACATTTTCTTCTGTAAGTATGACAGGGTCTTCCTGTGGCTTTATAACATCTCTCTAACCATAGAGGATGGTAGCTTGTGGCATCAGCCAGTGGGTTATTCCTCCAAGAAAAAAGCCAATAGCCAATTAAGGTTTGGATATACAGACATATGGTTGCAGCTGCTGCACAGTATTTCCAGGCAGGTGAGGTTTAGCTAATGCTGACGGAGGAGTCTTGCTTGACTCCAAGGAGGAGACCTATATTTGCTTTATTGTTGAGTGGGACCTTGGGTAACACTCTGGCATTCCAGAGACCATCTGTACTTGCAAGTGGCAGTCTGCCATAACGATCGTTTCCCATGTACATATCAGTCTTCAACAGCAGGCCTTATCGCCTTGTCTCTGTCTCAGATTATCCCAGATCTGAGGCAAGGAGCCTTGTTACCTTTTGTGGTGGTTGGATCCTGGCCCACACTCCTTGGTAGAATAATCATTGTGATGTCAGGCTCCTGTATTAATATATTTGCTTAAGTGCTTAGCTTAAGGAGACTTTAGTCATTATATTTGGTCTGAAATAGAAGATAATAATCCTTTTTCACACCTAAGTTTATCTATGCTATTAAGTCAATTAAAAAGGCAGTTTTATACCTGGTTTTACTAGATGAATCACCTCTTATAACAGTGTGGCTCCAACTCACTTAAGCGGTTTTCGGGAGCCGGAGGAGAACACCTCATCATCATTCTATATTCACCGTAATGTCATGGGGGAAGGGAATCAGAGTTGTAAAGTAAGTCTCGTTATTAAAGACCTTTGCAGGCACCCTAGAAGGTAAGCTTTTCGTTAGGACTCATAAAAATAGTTCTAAGCAAGGCCAAGCCGATCCCTGGATTGCTAACGCTAATGTCTGTAAAGGTCCAGGACAAGCTGGTGGACTACAAGGGAGACCTTGTCTCGAAAGAACAAAAAAAAAAAAAAAAAAAAGTTGTCTATAGTGAGGATCCACAGAGAGGCCGTGTGCTGCAGCAATCTGAGGCTTTTTCTTCCCTTCAATGCCCAAGGAGTCAATCCTTCTGCTGGCACTACTTCTGGTACAATCCTACTCACTGCAAAAGCTGGCATTTGTCATTCTCAGCCATTTAAGTTGTGTATACTCTGGCCTTGATGGAACATACAATAGTCTTTCTGTAGTTAGTTTTTAAGATTTGGATTGCAAAGGTTTTTGACAAAAACAGTTTCATATCTATCTGTATCCCCCTTTGTTATTTAGGTGTTTTTTTGTCCTAATTGACAATGAGTCGTTCAAAAAAAAGCAGTTGTATTCATACATCACAATGATGAGGGTGGGGAAAGCAAAGGCACAGATCTCTTAATCAGTAAGCTCACCCATTGCGATGTTTTTGGTGATAATCATCGTAATCTGATAACACTTGGGAAACCAAACTTTTAAGATTGTTAGTAAAAATCATCCTATAGATAAAAGATGAGTTGCTACTACAGGTGATACTGTCGTATTATCCTATATGACCACAAAATTTAGAATAGTAAAATCGATTTTTATGCCAATCCCAAATAGTAGTTTTGTTATATCAGTTATTTAATTAAAAATTATTAATTAAAAATCCAGCAATTTATATATCACCAAATTAACCTCAGAGCGATTACCGTTTTTATCAATCCTTTAAACCAATGTGTTTAATATACACTACAAGACATAAGGGTAGGAAAAGACTTCCTTAAGATCAGACAGCAGGTCTCTGTCACAAGAAATAAGTGATCGACAATTGAACAAATGGGACCTCATTAAACCTCATATAGCTGTCCTGTTACATCAAAGGAAAATCATATAAAGGAATGAAGAGAGACACCCACGGAAGGGAGGTGAATCCTTCACAGCAGATTATCATCTCAAAGCATTATTTCCAGGAGAATTGAACAAGCTACTCAAAAAAGACCAAAGAATAAATTTTTTGAAGACTCAAAGTGTCGCAAAAAGATGGAGCAAGATTGAACAAGAGACTTCACCATAGTGAGGAATTAGAGATGGCTGAGAAACACCTTAAGAAGTGTTCAACATCGCTAATAATTAAGGAAATGCAAATTAAAACCACCTTAAGATACCATCTTACTCCAGTAAGACTGGCTAGGATCAAGAAAACAAATGATGCCAAGTGCTGGAGAGGGTGTGGGGAAAGGGGAACACTTCCATTGCTGGTGGGAATGTAAACTTGTGCAGCCACTATGGAAAGCAGTGTGGAGAACCCTTAGAAGACTCAAAATGAGCCTGCCATTTGACCCAGTCATACCACTCCTGGGTATATACCCACAAGACTCATCTTACTGCAGAGATACATGCACAGCTATATTTATTGCAGCTCTGTTCACAATAGCAAAAAACTGGAACCAACCCAAATGTCCCTCAACTGATGAGTGGACAGAGAAAATGTGGTACATGTACACAATGGAATTCTATGCAGCGGTAAAGAAAGACAACATCATGAACTTTGCAGGTAAATGGATGGAGCTAGAAGACATCATGTTAAGTGAAGTAACACAGTCCCAGAAAAAAAAAAACGACAAATGATATCTCTCATATGTGGATGCTAGTAGCAATAACCCAGTTATAAATATTTCTTGTGGAGAGGGAGGCATATTAAATATGTGTATATTAATCAACTTGACTCTTAACTAGAGTCACCTGGGAAGGGGGAACTTCAGTTGGGCTATTTCCTCCATCAGGTTAGCCTGTGGGCATGTTTGTGGGGCATTTTCTTGATGGTTGAGTGCTAGGGGAGGGGGACTCATCCCACTGTTGGTGCTACCCCCTGGGCAGGTGGTCCTGAGTTGTATAAGAAAGTAGGTTGTGGCAGGGGAGAAACCATGATCAAGAAGGTGGTTTTCCCAGGGCGGGGCTCATCGCACCTTGGATGTGCTGACCCCTACAATTTCCCCAAATGTGGGAAACTCGACTGCATAATTTGTGGTAGTGGGGACTGCGTTCATGCTCTCCCCTGTAAATAAAGGAAAAAAAGAAAGAAAGAAAAAGAAAGAAAGGAAAGAAAAAGAAAGGAAGGAAAAGAAAAGAAAGAGAAAGAAAAGAAAGAAAGAAAGGAAAGGAAAGAAAGAAAGAAGGTAGGTTGAGCACAGGCCAGGGGAGCAAGCCAGGAAGCAGCTGTGGTCTCTGCTTCAGCTCCTGCCTCCAGGTTCCTGCCTTGAGTTCCTGCCCTGACTTCCCTCACTAATGAGCTGTCCCCTGAATGTGTAGGATAAAATAAACCTTTTCCTCCCCCATATGCTTTTGGCCAGTGTTTATCACAGCACTAGAAAGTGAACTAGAACAATTATTACTTAAAGATTTATTTTTGTTTTGTTATTAAAAAATATTACTTAGCCGGGCATGGTGGTGCATGCCTTTAATCCCAGCAGTCAGGAGGCAGAGACAGGTGGATCTCTGTGAGTTCAAGGCCAGCCTGGTCTACATAGATAGTTCCAGGACAGCTGGGGTTGTAGGGAGACCCTGTCTCAAAAAGACAAAAAAATTACTTATTTTATGTACATGAGTATATTACCTGCATGGACAGGTCTGTGCACCGTTATCCAGTACCTGGGGCGGTCAGAAGAGGGTGTTGGATTCCCCTGGAACTGGAGTTAAGGATGTGGTTAGCCAACATGTAAGTGCTGGGAATCTAACCCAGCAAGAGGAGCTGGTACACTTAATCTCTGAGCTGTCTCTCAGCCCTAAAGATTTTTTTGTTTTGTTTTTTGTCTTTTTGAGACAGGATCTCCCTGTAGCTTGAGCTGTCCTGGAACTCACTATGTAGACCAGGCTGGCCTTGAACTCAGAGATCTGCCTGCCTCTGGCTCCTGAGTGCTAGGATCAAAGGTGTGCACCACCATGTCTGGCCCGATTTAAATATATATATATATATATATATATATAATTTATGGGGAGGGGTCATGCATGTGAGTTCAGTGCATGAGGAGGCCAGAAGAGGGCGTCTGAATTCCCTGGAGTTGGACTTACAGGTGGTTGAGAGCTGCCCAGTGTGAGTGCTGGGAACTGAACTCAGATTCTCTGCAAGAACAGCAAGCACTGTTGACAGCTGAGCTGTTTTTTCAGCCTCTATTTTTATTTCTAGGGAACAAACCCAGGACCTCAGTACACACTCTACCACTTAAGTATACCCTCACCTCTCTTCTGAAGGTCTTAAGGGTATATTTTGTAGTTCTCTCTGTTAAACAGCCAGGCTTTTAGGAATCTTAAGAGTCTCTGCATACTGAGAGAGGAGTAAAAATAGAGAAGAGCCTGACTCACAGATTTTTGCTTGTGGCTTTTGTCTAATGAAATGAACTCCAATAAGATTCATTGAAAATCCACATTTTAGAAGCATTGCACTCATGGAATACTGCCATCTTGGACTAAAAGAAATGACAGAACTAAATGAAAACTTTAGCCTCTCCAAATCACCAGTGGGTACAGATGGAATAAGATTTATTCCGTTGCAAGCACAAGCCATTTACTACCAGAGAAGGGAGAATCAATCAAGATGGAGCCAGGAGCCTCAGCAGCAGGGTAGGATGGGTGGCCACAGATGCACCCTTCCGTTTTGTGATTGCCACAATTGGATAGTTGCTCAGATTTTCTGCAGTAGATTCTACCCAATCCCACTTTGAGGGCTGGGTGCATCCAAGGCAGACCTCTTTAGTTAGAGGTATTTAGAAGGGGCCTGTTCTAATTTCTTTTCAATTGCTGTGACAAAGCACTCCGACCAGTATCAACTTGGGGAGGAAAGGGTTTATTTGTCTTACATCTCCTGGGTCACAGTTCATCACTTAGGAAGCCCAAGGTAGGAACTCAGGGCAGGAACCTGGAGGCAGGAGCTGAAGCACAGGTGGTCGCTGCTTCCTGGCTTGCTTCCCTAGCCCATGCTCAGCCTGCTTTCTTATACAACAAAGAACAACCTGCCCAGGGGTGGCACCACCCACAGTGGGCTGGGACCTCCCACCTGACTCATCAATCAAGAAAATACCCCACAGACCAGTCCAATGAAGGAAATTTCCCAATTGAGGCTTCCTCAACTCAGGTGTGTCAAGTCAATACTAAAGGTATCCAGTTCAGAGGAGTGAGATGATAATAAAAGGAGGGTGCATCTTAGCTGAGAAGACAGATGCAGGCTGTCTGCCCCTCTGGCTTCCCCAGCTGGCCTGCAGAGAAAAGAGGGGTCCTCTGTGGACTGGAGACAAGAACGTTTCTGTTGGGAGCTAAGTGCAACTGTGAATTATTGGTCATTTACAACTCCTGCCCTCTGTATTCTGCAGTCTCAAATACCTTGTCTAATACTCCTCAGAAATGGGTGTTGCTTTTATAAACTCATTTTGCAGGCTAGGAAACAGAAGCCTCCCAAACATTAATTTGCTAATAACTCAGGTCTACTTGACTGAAACATGTCTCCTCCTCCTCCTCCTCCTCCTCCTCTTCCTCCTCCTCTTCCTCCTTCCTCCTCCTCCCTCCTCCTCCTCCCTTGCTCGCTCAAAGATGGTTTTATTAGAGTTTGAGAGCAGCAACATGTCAGGCAAGCTGTAAATCTTGGCATTTGAGGGGAGAAGGAAGATGGAAAGGAGGAAGAAAATCATGCACTTTGTAAGCAGCCACATATGGTGGCAGTGCAAGTGGGGAGGGGAGTAGCTTCAGATAGAGCGAGAAAGCCCAGAGCATTGGGAACACACAGCCAGGCTTTGGGCAAAAAGAAAGAAGGGCTGGAGAAGTGGCCCAATGGCTCAGTGGTTAGGAGCACTGGCTGCTCTTGGGTTCCCAGCACCCATACAGTAGGTCACCACTGTGTAACTCCAGTTTCAGGGGATCTGACACCCTCTTCTGGCCTCCTCAGGTACTGCATGAGCATTGTACACTTAGATACATGCAAGCAAAACACTCATAAACATAAAAATCAAGTAAAATTAATTTGAAACGAAGAAAAAACTTGGAAAAGCATGCAGTCTTAGTCAAGTACATGGTGACAGTACCATAAGCAACACGGAAACAGGAGGTCTATCTACCGTTCGAGGTACTGACCGTTTACCACTGAACAGCAGTTCCTGGAAGGAGCTCTACCTTCCACTGGACGGTCTACGAAGCTGATTAGCTGATTAGAACTTCAAATGCATGCCTTTAATCCTAGCACTCAGGAGGCAGAGACAGGTGGATCTCGGTGAGTTCAAGGCAGCCTGGGTCTACATAGATATTTCCAGGACAGACTGGGGATGTAGGGGACCCTGTCTCAAAAAGACAAAAAAAAAAAAAAAAAAAAAAAAAAGAACTTCAATGATTTAAACAGGTTGCAATGTTGCAAATCCTGAGCTAAGTTATCTATGGTCATCCTTAGCTTCCTTAATACCCATTCCTTGCCTTCTTCTGTACATCACCTAACAGCTTTGTGACCACTAGGAATGTGCAAGCAGATCGCTAGTCTCCAACCAACCAAAGGACTAACAGTGCATTAGATAAGCCTCTGAGGCCTTTAGCAAAGTGTTCTCGCTTTGCTGGAATTTGTTTACCTAGTGTTTCCACCAGTATATTTGAAAAGTGCCTTGATTTATGTCTGTCTGTGTTCTGTTACTATAAAAACATCAAACTGTTGCCATGTTGAAACGTGGAATTTGGGGTAAATCTATGTCTGTGTACCTAGGTCATGGTCACTCACATTTGGTTTCAGAAAAAAATTCTGTCTTATCCCCTTGAGGTGAGATCGTGCTTTTGTGTCAACAATACTAACTTCCTTCAAACACTCAAACAAGAAAAACAAAACAAAACAAAAAACAATACTAACTTCCACAACCTGCTGAGATCTTGTTGCTAACATAAAATATGAAATAAGGAGTTTCTCTCCTAAATACAAGTTAGTGCATTTTTGGCTTGTTAGGTCCTGCCAGTTCAATCACATTAAGACTTGAAGGTGCCACATATGACAGCACGAACCTGTCACCCTAGCTACTTAGAGGCTGAGGCAGGAAGAGTACGAGTTCAAAGCCAACCAGGACAGTACTGTGATGCTGAGTGGGTGAGGACCAGGAGAGTCAGGGAAGTACCTCATGGAGACATGACAGAACCTCCCCCCACCCTGGCCCCGAACCCCTGGGATGAAGGCTCTGATCTGCCCAAAGTGTGTGACATCTAAGCGGAGGCTCAAGCTGCTGCCCCCTCCCACAGGGACCTCTTCAGCTTCTTCCTTTTCCTATAATGCAGCAGGGAGCCCGGCTTTGAGTAGCAGGGCTGGAGGAAAACCTTATTTGAGCTGACAAAGAAGAGGGCAGAGAGAGAAGAGAAGGGGCCTTTCCCAGGCCTGGGGCAACTGCAGGATTGCCAAGGATCTGGGAAGGTGGCAGACACAAACCCAACAGGATTGAAGGCAGTTGCTAGGCAAGGGTGATGCTGTAAGACCATAGTCTTGAACTTGTGCTGTGTGAGTCAGTGCCCTGGAAAATCTGTGTGTGTGTGTGTGTAGACACACTTGTTCTTGCAGAAATCAAGGGACTTGGACTGAGATTCAAAAGGGGATAAAAGTAGAGGCTCAGCCAGGCATGGTAGTACATGCCCCAGCACTCAGGAAACAGGTGGATTTCTATGAGTTCAAGTCCAGCCTAGTCTATATAATGAGTTCCAGGCCAGCTGGGGCTAAAGGTAGACTGTCTCAAGAAGACCAAAAAAGAAAAAAAAAAGTGGAGGTTCAGATAGAGGGACTTTTCAGTGGGGAAGAGTCATCTTGGGTTTTTTTTTTTTTTAATTTTTTTTAATTAATTTTATTTATTTATTGTATGTGTATGAATGTACTGTCTGCATGCAAGTCTGTGCACCCGTGTCGTGCAACGCCGCGGAGGTCAGAAGAGGGTCTCGGATTCCCCTGGAACTGGAGTTCTCCTGGAATTGGAGTTTTAGACGGTTCTCGGCCGCCATGTGGGTGCTGGGGATCGAACCCGGGTCCTCTGTAAGAGCGGTCGGCGCTCTTAACCGCTAGGCCATCTCTCCAGCCCCCATCTTGGGTTTTGTGTTTGAGGCAGGGTCTCCCTGTAGCCCCAGCATGACACTGAATTCAGAGATCCACCTGCCCCTGCCTCCTGAGTCCTGGGATTGAAGGCCTACACCAAAGCCTGGCATCTTGCGTGGCTCGCCTAGTTCTGTCTCATCTACTACTTTACCAGGCTCCTGAGTCCTCAAGGTGTGGGAAAGGCACCTTCTCTCTGCCCTCTCCTTTAGATCCGGTTGCTCAAAGCACTGTGCTGTGGGAAAAGAAAGTGGAGGTGCCCATAGGAAAGGCCTGTGCTAACCAGAGCTGGAGTTTGAAGGCGATCCCAGATGAGGCTTCTATCACTGTGAAGTGCTCTGCAGAGCCTTTTGATCTCAGAAGGCAGCTGGAGAGCAGGGTCTGACTGTAGAGGAGCTTACCCTAGTCTGCTTCTTTCCTTACCCTCCTCCCACCTCAGTCTTCCCTCAGTTTAAACATGGGAAGTTTTTAGCCTACAGGTCTGAGGAGAGCCTCTCCCTCTCCCCAGGGAGCAGGAGCTGGTTCTGATTCTGTATCAGTACTTGTCCCTCTGCCCTAGTGGCGGGCAGGATGACACCAGCCATCTTTTTGAAGGTAATGCTTGGCTCATTTCTCTCCTTTGTGGTCTGGGGAGGAAAATGAAGATGTTTCTGGAAAGGGCTGAAGAGGCGAGGATAGGCATTGGATAGAGTCAACCTCTGTCTGGATATTTAACTTCTTTTTTTCTTTTTGGTATTTTTGAGACAGTCTCCCTTTCGTCCCAGTTGGTCTGGAGCTCGCTCTATAGACCAGGCTGGCATTGAACTCACAGAGATCCACCTGCTTCTGCCTCCCAAGTGCTGGGATTAAAGGCGTGTGCCACCACGCCTGGAAATAAAGATGGTTCTTACCCGGCATGTGGGTGCTAGGAATGGAACCTGGGTCCTCTGCAAGAGCAGTCAGTGCTCTTAACCACTGAGCCATCTCTCCAGCCCGATATTTAACATTTTTATTAGTTAATTGCTCAGTTAATCTTGAGATAAGCTCTTGCTCTGCAGGCCTGCAGCAGCCTTCCTTGTCGTACTCTCCCAAGTGCTGGGATTACAGGCATGTGCCACTAAGGCCAGCTTCTCTTTGTATTTTTCCTGGAGAATTAGGAAGTTTTAACTCCAAGCACATTTCATGACTCTGAACAATTTATCTTATTAAATGCTCCCCGGAAAGCTCACTGGGATCCCAAATTCCATCTCTGAGACTTTCTGTCTTTGACCATCCCTGGCCTCAGCCCCTTCCCTGAACCTCACTGTGGTATAATAACAAATAAAATAAAAACAAATGTTAAGTCTTTGTCACCAGTTCCTGGAATGGTTCTCCGGGGACTCTCCACATTTAAGGTCTGGTCTCACCTACTGTAATGAGATGACTCAATGCTGGAGCCCCACAGAGCTTCAGATGTGGGCTGGCTGCTAGAAACACGAGGCAGGTGATTAAAGCTCTAGCAATTTTAGCCCCACCCCTGAGTCAGTGGGCTCCTGAATCAAGTTCAATCACAGTGCCACTGAGGGAATCAGCCATATCTAGGTAATAAGACCTCAGTAAGAACCCTAACCTGTGGGTTTGGAGAGCTTCCAGGTTGGCAAACGCATCTGTGTGCTCGGAGCCAGGTGCACCCTGGAAGTGGCGTGGAGGTCTCCCTCAGCCCCATGCGTCTTTTACCAGGGGTATGTTGGAGTTGGAGCCCGTAAACAAACAGTAACAGGAAGCAGAGTGCTTTCCTAAGTTCTGTGAGAGAACTGTCAAACCTGAGTTGGGTTGTAGGACCCTAACACATAAGCAACCAATAGATTGAAATTATGAGTATTTCTTGGAACTCACAACTGATACCTAACGAAACAGCTGGCTAACAGTGGGTGGGTTTTTATCACCCAAGGTCACAGAACCATGGTGTGGTGCCCTTGTGTCAGAGAACATGACTTGTAGTCTGGTGGTTTCCAGAAACTTCATCATCCTGAAGGGATGAAGGATGGAGGGGGCGGATAGTGAGAGGTCTGAGGCTAAGACTCTGGACCCTGCATCCAGGACAGTTTTCTTCTGGTAGAATTTGATTTTAAAAGTGAAGTCTGCTGCTTACAAAAGCCACATTCTCCTACTGTGGATTTCATTCCTTACAAAATCAGGACTCCTTAGGGCTTACTTCTCTTACTCCGCAGTTCACTGTAACCATTTTCCAATGGTGGCAGATATTCTTCTAAATATTCTTTGCAAAAAAAAATTGTTTTTTCATGTTTTTGAGACACGGTTTCCTTGTAGCCTCAGCTGGCCTAGAACTTGTTCTGTAGACCAGGCTGGCCTTGAAATCACAAAGATCTGCTTGCCTCTGGCTCCTGAGTGCTTGGATTAAAGGTATGTGCCACCACACCCAGCATACAAAATTTTCTTTATAGTTTTAAAACTATTTTATTGTGCATGTGTGGGTGTGTGTATGTGTGTCACATGTGCCATGTTGCATGTGTGTCACATGTGCCATGTTGCATGTGTGTCACATGTGCCATGTTGCATGTATGTCACATGTGCCATGTTGCATGTTGGAGGTCAGAGACAACTTTGGGGAATCAGGTCTTTCCTTCTTCAGTGGTTCCCAGGAATTGAACCCAGGTTGTTAAGGCCTGGACGGAAGCACCTTTCACCTTTACCCCCCGAGTCATCTTATTGGTCCCATTTGTTTGGTTTTTGAGCTGCAAAAGGAATGCATGCTTATTGTAACCAGAAAAAGGATAGAAAGATGGATGAATACAGTTCTAATGGTCTCCTTTAATAGTCCGTTATTCCCATCTCTGTGAGATAACCAAGGTTAACAAACTGGTATGTTTTCTCTTCCCCATGAAACCATGATTCTTTACAACTTTTTCTTTCAAATGGACTCATTAGTACGCCTTTAAAAAAATTATCCTTTCTTCTCTTTTCTAAATGTTATACTGATGAGTTCACATATAAATCTTTGAATGCACATTTTCAGTATAAAATAAATCCTTAAATGGGTGTGACTCCATGAGAGGCTGTTACCTTCCTGGGAGATCTGAATTTTAAATTATTTTTACATTGTCTGAATATTCTCATAGGCTGAGTTCTTTTTAAGTACTACTAAACTTAGTGTATTTTATTCTCTAATTAAGAATTTTAGTTATACAAATAATGCAGCGTGAAGTATATTTAAAATAATCACAATTCTGAAATTTCCCAGGAATACTTACTTCTTGTCCACAGATCTCAAAGAGTAACAGGCCAGGAATTTGAGCACTGAGAATTTTGCTTTTTTTTTTTTTTCACTCTATGTTATAATCCTAAAGTCACTGTTGCTGACTAAATGTACTTTAAAAAAAGGAAACTTCCAAATATGCATGAGAGAGAGAACAGTGTAACCAGCCTCCATGTTCAGTGTCAACACTCATTGACATATGAACAATATTACATGTATTTTCTTCTTTTCCCCCTGGAGCTTTAACATTTTATTTTATGTGTGTGTATTGCCTCCATGTATGTAAGTGCACCCATGTTGTGTGTGTATTGCCTCCTTGTATGTAAGTGCACCCATATTGTGTATTATTTTATGTGTATGTGTGTATTGCCTCCATGTATGTAAGTGCACCCATATTGTGTATTATTTTATGTGTATGTGTGTATTGCCTCCATGTATGTAAGTGCACCCATATTGTGTATGTGTGTATTGCCTCCATGTGTGCAAGTGCACCCATATTGTGTATGTGTGTATTGCTTCCATGTATGTAAGTGCACCCATATTGTGTGTGTATGTATTGCCTCCATGTATGTAAGTGCACCCATATTGTGCATTTCCCATGGAGGATAGAAGAAGGTGTCAGACTCCTGGATCTAGAGTTATGGACAGTTATTAGCTGCCATGTGGCGCTGGGATTCGAACCCGGGTCTTCTGCAAGAACAGCCAGTGCTCTTAACCACTGAGCCATTTTTCTAGTTCTCCCTCCCCCACCAGGGAGTTTTAAAATTCAGATCTCAGACATCATCCTAATGAATCTATGAGTATTTCTGTGAGGACATGTGATTTTCACATTACTGAGGATTTTCACACCTAACAAAATGAATCATAAGGCCCTAGAAAACAGGCTACCAAACGGAGTCTCTACACCCCAGCTCTGCTCTCCTCTCCCAGTTCTCTGTCACTGGGCATGCTGCTTGTTACTACCGTGTGCCCCTCCTTCTTGCCGATCATGAGCTTGAATCCCCACAGCCCCCGCCTGCCTTCTGCCTGGACCCTCCCCCTTAGAGTCTGTGCAGGCTCCTGTGGACCAGGTTTGCTTTCAGTGCCAACTCTGGGCTCTGCCAGATGGTCACATATGGCAGCTGCTTTGAGAAGGAAAACCACGTAAAATTTGTTTAGATTTATTTCATTTTACATGCATTAGTGTTTTTTTGTTTTTGTTTTTGTTTGTCTGTTTTTTGTCTCTTTGAGACAGGGTCTCCTGTAGCCCCAGCTGGCCTGGAACTCACTATGTAGACCAGGCTGGCCTTCAACTCAGAGATCCCCCTGCTTCTGCCTCCCCAGTTCTGGGATTAAAGGTGTGCGCCACCATTCCCACATTGCATTAGTGTTTTGCCTGCATGTGCATATGTCCAACGTGCATAACGGGTACCCACAGAGGCCAGAAAAGGGTGTTGGATCCCCTAGAACTGGGGTCACAGATGGTTGTAATTCACCAAATGAACTCTGGGAACTGGGTCCTCTGCGAGAGCAGCAAGTACTCTTAACTGCTGAGCCATCTCTCTAGCTGCAGGAGAACCACTTTTTGAGAAAGGGGTTTCAGGAGATGTAGAATCCAGAGTGGGCTGGAGAAGGTTTAGGAAAAGAGGTCCTGGGACCCACACAGTTCATACCTGTGTAGTGTCTCTCCAATACCCACAGAGGATTTCTTGCCTTGAGAAAAGGAAATAGTCACATGTCCTGTGAAACTACAAGCTGGGCATATGCTCTTAGGCCAACCTGACAGGAGGTCCCTGCTAGATGTACCCTTGATTGAATCAGAGTTATCTCAGCTGGTCCCCCTTCCCAGACGGTAACTTTGAGGCAGCTGCCCCTCACGGTGGGTCTGCATTGCTCCTGAGCCTTTACAACCCAGGCTTGGAGAACTCAGTTTCTCCATGTCAGTCCCTGGCTGTGGGCCAGAGCTGCCCCTTCTCTTATAGTCTAGGGTCCACCAGGTGTACAGTATCCAAGTCGAGGGTTCAATAATCACAAGTTCCTTTCTCTTGAAGGGTCCATCACACCTCTGCTGCTTTACTGTTCAAGGTCTCCAGGCCGGAGATGTGGCTGCCTTCTGGGATGTTTCTTCCCTCCTGCCTAGCCTGTCCACCCCAGCAGACCCCAGCTCCTTGTTTTCTCCAGGTGTTTCCAATACACTCTAAGGACCTGAAAGCAAAGAGCTCTCTCTCTCTCTCTCTCTCTCTCTCTCTCTCTCTCTCTCTCTCTCTCTCTCTGCATGTGTTCACATGGGTACAGGTGCAACCCAGAGACTGACATCTGGATGTCTTCCTTGAGACTTCACCTCATTTTATTTTTTTGAGGTAGTCTCTCATTGCCATTGCCCTTGATAACTTTAACTGTCAACTTGATGCAGCCTAGAGCGGCCTGAGAAGGGAGTCTCAACTAAGGGATTTCCCAGAGAAGTTTGGCCTGCAGGCAAGTCTTTGGGAGAACTGTCTTGAGTATTAATTGATACAGGAGGGTTCAGTCCACTGTGGGTGGCACCATCCCTATGCACATGGTCCTGGGCTGTATAAGAAAGCTCAAGAGGGGACTGGAGAGATGGCCTAGCGGTTAAGAGCGCCGACCGCTCTTGCAGAGGACCCGGGTTCGATCCCCAGCACCCACATGGTGGCCAAGAACCGTCTGAAACTCCAATTCCAGGAGAACTCCAGTTCCAGGGGAATCCAATACCCTCTTCTGACCTCCGCGGCATTGCACGACACGGGTGCACAAACTTGCATGCAGACAGTACATTCATACACATACAGAAACAAATAAAATTAAAAAAAAATAAAAAAAAAAAAAAGCTCAAGGGGCTGGGTACGGTGGTGCACGCCTTTAATACCAGCACTTGGGAGGCAGAGGCAGGTGGATCTCTTTGAGTTCAAGACCAGCCTGGTCTACATAATGAATTCCAGGCCAGAAAGACCCCCCCCCCAAAATAAAAGCTCAGTGAACATGAGCCTGCGAAGCAGCCAGCAAGCAGCATTCCTCCAGAGTCTCTCCATGAAGTTCCCCTTATGGGAGAAAGGGTTTATTTCAGTTCACAATTCCAGGGCACAGTCCATTGTTTTGGGGAAGTCACAGTGACAGAGGCTTGAAGCAGCTGGTTATAATCACATCTGCGTTCAAGAGTGCAGAGAAATGAATGCGTGGGTGTATGTGCTTGACTGCTGTGCTCAGCTCCATTTCTCCACCCTTACAGTTCAGGACTCCGGCATGGGGAATGTGCCACCCCCCAGTGGCCTGTGTCTCCCCACACCCTTTACTTTCTGACAATTCCCCCACAGACATGCCCCCACACCAACTCAATGTCACCAGTCCCTCATTGAGATTCTCTTTCCAGGGGATTCTCGGTTCTGTCAAGTTGACAAAGCTTACTACCACGCTGTGCTAGAGAAAGTTCTATGGCAGGATCCTAGCTTCTCAAAGTCCCTTGACTCATAGCAACATAACTCTAGTCCTTTAAAAATATATTTTATTTATTATTTTTATTTTATGTGTATGAGTCTATTGCCTATATGTATGTAAGGGCACCCATATTGTGCAGTGCCCACAGAGGTCAGAAGAGGGTATTTGGATCCCCTGGGAACTGGAGTTAAGGATGGTTCTTAGCTGTCATAAGGGTTCTGGGAATCGAACCTGGCTCCTCTGCAGGAGCAGCCAGCAGCACTCTTAACTGCTGAGCCTTCTCTCCAGCCCCTTAACTCTAGTCTTTGTAGGACATGAAGACACCTTATCTGTTTCTCAATACCGACTTCTTGTAAGGACAGGAGTCACACTGGACTCGGGCCCATCATAATGACTTCATCTTAACTTCATTACTTCTGTAAGATGCCTTTCTCTAAATGAGGCCACATTCTGATGTCCTGGAGATTAGAACTCCACCGTGTCCTTTTGGGCGTGGGTACACAACTCAATCCGAGTAGCTGATTAGTGGAAAACCTAGACCCAGGCCTTCGTCCTTTGGTGGGAGGAGGACTGGATAAACTGGGAGCTCATTCTCCAGCCAGAGCACAAGGGTCTAAATGCTGGTTCTGTCTTAATTTTGCGTTCCTGTACAGAAGGCAACAATTATTAGGTGGAGATGGGAAGGGAGGAAGGGAAGGAAAGGAAGCCTCCCACAACCATAGCATAACCCACGGGAGATGCTGGGAGATGGGTAAGACACACCTGTCAGAGCCAGTTTCTATTTTTTTTTTTCCAAAAAATAGAATGGTGCAGGTCCCAGGAAATTCACAGGCTTCCATGTTTCTTGAGGACCATGTTGATTAGGAAGCTGATATGCTTTGAACACTACAGACCAAAGCACCCTGTCTAAACAACCACAGTTAGATTTCCGATGTTTTCTCTGTGTTCTCTTGCACTAAAATGAGTAGGGGGGCCTGAGAGATGGCCTAGCGGTTAACAGCACCAACTGCTCTTGCAGAGGACCCGGGTTCGATCCCCAGCACCCACATGGCGGCTGAGAACCGTCTCTAACTCCACTTCCAGGAGAACTCCAGTTCCAGGGGAATCCGACACCCTCTTCTGACCTCTGCAGCATTGCACGACATGAGTGCACAAACCTACATGCAGACAGTACATTCATACACATAAATAATAAATAAATGAATAAAAAAATTAAAAAAAAAAAAGAAATGAGTAAGTAGCGGTTTTTGTAATTAATGTTGCTTCCTGGAAGTAGGTCAAAGAGCACCCACCCCCATCCCCATGTCCCCATCTGCCACACTGTCTTCTGAATATCGGTCTCAGACTTCCCTGGGGAGATCTCGAACCCCCTTTGTTTAAGGAATAGCTTCACCTGGTCCAGGCCTAGGAAAGCCGCCCATACGGACCCTCTGACCTCTCACTTTTGCGGCCAGGTCGGCAGTTCTGTTTGCAGTACAGCTTCTTCTGCTTTAAACACCACGTAAGAAAGGCTCCGCCTGCCCTCTGGTGGTAATATGGGGAAATGCAATTTCATCTTCACTGGCAATCCTGTTAAAACCGAAAATTAGCCCTTTGGATACTTGCTACTTTAAAAATCCATCCTCCCTCCCTTCCTCCTTTCCTCACTTCCTCCCTTCTTTTCCTCCCTCCCTCCTTCCTTCCTCCTGCCCTCCCTTCCTTCTTTCCTTCTTTCCTTCCTTCTCTTTCTTTTCCTTTCCTCTCCTTTCCTTCCCCATCCTTTTTTTTTCAACATTGAGGATAGATTCCTCGTCTTCACACATGCTAGGCAAGCACTCTAACCATTGAAGTAGGCCCCAGTCTTTTTTCTTTTTATTTGTTAAAGTAAGCAGGTTTCTAAAATAAAAATTAATATGAATAATTAATATAAACCATGTTCTCAATACCTGTAGTAAACAGGCCAGATGTAATTTCTCCTCTCATTGAGTGCACTTTTCCTGCAGATAGTAAAAACACATGGTTAACAATGAACATGTTGACTGCTGGTGAAGGGGCATTCAGGTGTCACGGGAGGCTTAACAGGCAAGGCATTGGTGGTGGGTGGGAAGGCTTCCCCCCAAAAGGAAATTTCAGTAGAGATCTGACACTTGAGTTACTGAGTCTGATGGACGGAGGGAATTCTGACTAGATTAAAAACAAAACATCAGCCGGGTGTGGTGGTGCATGCCTTTAATCCCAGCACTTGGGAGACAGAGGCAGGCAGATCTCTGTGAGTTCAAGGCCAGCCTGGTCTACATAGCGAGCTCCAGGCCAGCTGGGACTAAAGGGAGACCCTGTCTCAAAAAGACAAAAAAAAAACCAAACCCACCAAAAAGATGGCTTAAGCCTGAAGAGAGAGCACTTGGGAATAAGGGGGAAGATGGAAAAGATGACATAAATTTATTTATTTTTATTTATTTTTTTAACTTTTTATTTATTTTTGGAGTGTACTGTCTGCATGTAAGTTTGTGCACCCGTGTTGTGCAATGTCGCAGAGATCAGAAGAGGGCGTCGGATTCCCCTGGAACTGGAGTTAAAGACAGTTCTTAGCCGCCATGTGGGTGCTGGGAATCGAACCCGGGTCCTCTGCAAGAGCAGTAGGTGCTCTTAACCGTTGAGCCATCTCTCCAGCCCCAAGATGACATAAATTTAAATATGAGGACTAGATGTGTAGAGCTTCCTGAGACAGGCTACCAGTTTAAGGAGAGAAGTGGGCAGAAGGGGAAGGGGGGCTGGCAGTGGTGGCCAAGGCAGCTAACTGTCTAGATGAAGGAAGACAGCATTTTTGAATTTGTGGAGGAACCCATAGGAGATGGTGAAGGGACAGAATCAACAAGTTTCCCTGGTTGATGGCACTCAGGGGTTGGGGAGAGGGAGCAGACGAGTGTAACAGTTAGCTTTCTGTCCTGAGCAATCTGGGGAGTTCAAGGAGGAGAAAATCTTTGCTGGAGGGACCACGAGTTCACGTGCCTAGATCCTGAGACCTGAGAAACATGCGGTTGAAGTGTTGAGTGGACACCGATCCATCCAGGCCCACTCCCAAGGATGTTTATTAGGAGGAAATATACACAGGAACTGAAAGCACAGTGCAAACAGTGGACCTTAAGATCACTTAAGAGGATGACGCCACAGGCTCATTTGATCCTGGGAGTTCAAGACTAGCCTATGCAACAGACTGAGACCTCAGCTAAGCAAGCAAGCAAGCAAGCAAATAAATAAATAAATAAATAAATAAATAAATAAATAAATAATCACACACCTGACTCCAGGGATTCCAGCCTGGCTGGTGGCACAGCCAAGCCACTTTTCCTGTTCTGATTGATTGTAAAATGGACTGCTTTGGTGGTGAGGGTTGAGGCAAGACAGATCAATATAAGAATCTGTTGCAGGGTGTGGTGCCGCACGCCTTTAATCCTAGCACTTGGGAAGTAAAGGCAGGTGGATGTTTGTGAGTTCAAGGCCAGCCTGGTCTACAGAGTGAGTTCCAGGCCAGCTGGAGCTACAGGGAGACCCTGTCTCAAAAAGACAAAAAAAAAATAATCTGTTGCAGGAAAGGCCAGGCAGGACACTGGAATATACAGGAAGCAGGTATTTTATCTAGGCTGCACCCTGGTCCAGCAGGCTGAAACCTTAAATCTGAACTTCGATTATGGGGAATTTACACATTTTATAGGATTATATATTCATAAGCATTGTGTATATTCAAGAGCATCACTGTAAGTTTCATTTCTCAAAATAGCCTAAAAAGTTTCAAAAGAAGGGCAGGAAGTTGCAGGTGCTTACCACAGCTGTCTGGGGCTGGGGGTATGATGTCCCCATCCTCAGCTAGATGCAAAAGGCATTATCATAATAATTCTTTCTAAAACCACAGTCTTACCTAGCTGTGACAGCGTCCTAACCACAAACAGCTGAACTCTACTGACAGACACAGAGAGAAAACAAGGATTAGAATCCATATTGTCCTTAAATATTTCACTTGTCCCTCTATTAAATCTGCAATAGAGCCGGGCGTGGTGGCGCATGCCTTTAATCCTAGCACTTGGGAGGCAGAGGCAGGCGGATGTCTGTGAGTTCAAGGCCAGCCTGGTCTACAGAGTGAGTTCCAGGACAGCTGGGGCCACAGGAAGACCCTGTCTCGAAAAGACCAAAAAAAAAAAAAATCTGCAATAGAATCTATGGTAGCTTCTGCACACCTCATGGGAGCACCACCTGTGTGTGCCCGGGACTGTTCTAGTCACTGGGTCACAGCCGCCAACACAATACCCAGCTCCCCTGTTCTAGTCACTGGGTCACAGCCACCAACACAATACCCAGCTCCCCCCTCGGCTAACCTGGAGCTAATGTGGGGAGGGAGGCAGGAACAAAATTTAGTGAGAGGAAGATAGCTTTCTGAGAGTCGGCAAAACACTAGTGCAGGCCAGGGGGTGCACGCCTTTGATCCCAGCAGAGCGGCGGAGACAGGTGGAGCTCTGTGAGATTGAGGCCAGCCTGGTCTACATAGTAAGTTCCAGACCATATGGGGCTCCAGGGAGACCCTGTCTCAAAACAGAAAACAGAGCAGAACAGAAAACAGAACAGAACAGACAACAGAACAGAACAGAACAGACAACAGAACAGAACAGTGCAGAGTGAAGGGAAAAAATGCCTGGACTTAAGAGGCCCCTGAGCTAACTTCAAAGGGCCCAATTCTGGGTTGAGTAAACTTTAGGTAAACTTCAAATCTGAGCTAATATCTAACCCAGGAACTGCATAAAATCCCCAACCCAGAGACTGTGTTATCTGGGAAAACAAGTAACAGTCCCTAAGTTCTCAAAAACCGTGTTACTGGCACTGGCTGCACTTACTTCCCTCGTTCCCACCCCTCCACCCCTCCAACCCTTATAAGCAGCCCACCAACTACGACCGAGGGCAAAGTTTCAAATCCCACCTAGAAACTGTCACCACCTCCGTCTGCTCCTCAGGTCTGTCTTATCACCTTCTCCCTCTCACCCTCCTTCTCTCCCTGTCTGTCTGTCTGTCTGTCTGTCTGTCTGTCTCTCTCTCTCTCTCTCTCTCTCTCTCTCTCTCTCCTTCCCACTGTGTCCCCTCGAGAGCCCATGCACCCTCCAAGCTTGCTACTGGACTAAACAGGTGTCAGCCTGTTGTGCAAACCTCACCTTCTGGGTTATGGTTCTTTGTAGCCTCTGCCTATGGCAGTGCTGTAAATCCATGCTGCGATTTTACTGGTGTCTTTTTTTTTTTTCCCCTTTGTCTTTTTCAGACAGGGACTCCCTTTAGTCCCAGCTGACCTGGAGTTCGCTATGTAGACCAGGCTGGCTTTGAACTCACAGAGATCTGCTTGCCTCTGCCTCCTGAGTGCCAGGATTAAAGGCGTGCGCCATCACGCCCAGCTATACTCACCTGTTTTTAAAGACATATTTTTCTCTGTGGTAGCTTGCCATTATAAAGCTTTGCCCTGAGTTCTACTTTTCACTTGCTACAAGTCTGTTTCCAGGTTCAATAAACTTTCTTTTTAAAAATTTTTAATTTTATGCATATGAGTGTGCTGTCTGCATGTAAGTAGGTGCACCTGTGTCATGCAATGCTGCGGAGGTCAGAAGAGGTCGTCAGATTCCTTGGGAACTGGAGTTAAGATGGTTCTTAGCCACCACATGGGTGCTGGGAATTGAACCTAGGTCCTCTGCAAGAGCAGTTGGTGCTCTTAACCACTGAGCCATCTCTTCAGCCCCTCAATAAACTTTCTCAAATGTTCTCATTATCCCTTCTATTCTGGAAATATCCAACCCGTGTGTGTGTGTGTGTGTGTGTGTGTGTGTGTGTGACAAGGTCTCCTTGTAGCCTTAGCCGGCCTGAAACTCCCTTTGTATACCAGGCTGGCCTTGAACTCACAGAGATCCGTCTGCCTCTGCCTCCTGAGTGCTGGCATTAAAGGCGTGGGCCACCATGCCGGGAATATCCAGCCATCTTAATCTTCATATATAAATCTTTCTCTACTAAAATACTTTCCTTTTTATATCCTTTTATCAACTTTTAAATCTTTTTATTTCCTTTATTAATATGATGAGATATGATATTCACATATAAATTTATTTGTTGTGAGAATTTTCTAAGCAATTAATATTAGCACCCTAAAAATCTGGCTTAAAAAACAAAATATATATCCAGTAACTATGTCCAGTAACTATGTCACTTGTCCTCTTGTTCAGGGAAGCCATGGAGAGACCATACTAGATGGACTTTAACCAGTGACCAGTCTATAAAGTGAAAAGTAAACACACAGAAATAAGTTTTTTTCCAACCAAAACCATGGCTTAGTAAGGCTTCTGAATCTTCACACAGATGGAACTGGTAAAAGGAAGGGCAAAGGAGCCAGGCGCTCCCCCCCAAAGCCCAAGTGACCACCCAGGACCAGATTCTCAACTGACCGAGACAGAAAAATAAAATTTTAATTAATTTGGGCTAACTACATGGTTTTTAACACCCAAAAGGAAAGTATAAACAAAGATGAAAATAATTCGTATGTTTCTTTAAGAGTTCAAGGGATTAGACTTCCCAGAAATTAAACTTACGTTCATATAAAGTATTATTTAAAAGCTGGGTGTGGTGGCACAGGCCTTTAATCCTAGCACTCAGGAGGCAGAGGCAGGTGGATCTTTGTAAGTTCAAGGCCAGCCTGGTCTACAGAGCAAGTTCCAGGACAGCTGGGGCTATAAGGAGACCCTGTCTCAAAAAGACCCTCCCCCCCAAAAGTATTATTTAAACACTTATTTCTCAATAATGATTTTGTTATTAATAAAAATGGCAAAATAAATAAATAAAAAAAATAAAAGTGGCTATTTAAATGTAAGACGTCGAATCTTGGTCTAATTCAACACTGCACTGGCTACCTGCAGCCAAGATAAATAAGCCCATTATTGCTCTAAGCCATTGTACTATGCCTAATCACCTGTCACTAAAGATTCTTATAGAATCTTCCGGCTGAGCGGCCGTATGACTGTGCAAGCCACTACTGGAGACCAAATCAAGTCTGTGTTCCTGCTCTGTGTCACCAGAGGACTCCTTCTTCCAAGGGACCTTAAATGACCCCCTCCCTACAATGATGCCCCCTCAGCTTGAAGGCTGGGTGTGGTGTCTTACACCTTTAATCCCAGCCCTCGGGAGGCGGAGGTAGGCAGATCTCTGTGAGTTCAAGGCCAGCCTGGTCTTACATAGTGAGGTCCAGGCCAGCTGGAGCTAAAGAGGGACCCTGTCTCAAAAAGACCAAAAAAAGTGAAGGGAAGGGGATATACGCCTGAACTGAATTGGAAAATGATGTATGAAATACACAAAGCATCAATAAAAAAATAAAAAAATAAAAGGAATAGAACGGAATGAAGGAAAAATGCCTGGACTTTAAAGGGCCCTGAGCTAACTTCCACAGGGCCCCATAGTGGGTTGAATAAACCCTAAGTAAACTTTATTTATTTATTTTTTTTTAATTTTATTTATTTCTATATGTGTATGAATGTACTGTCTGCATGTAGGTTTGTGCACCCGTGTCGTGCAATGCCGCGGAGGTCAGAAGAGGGCGTCGGATTCCCCTGGAACTGGAGTTCTCCTAGAATTGGAGTTTCAGACGGTTCTCGGCCGCCATGTGGGTGCTGGGGATCGAACCCGGGTCCTCTGCAAGAGCGGTCAGCGCTCTTAACCGCTAGGCCATCAAATCCAAGCTAATATCTAACCCAAGAACTGTGTGAAACCCCCACCTCGAGACTGTGTTATCTGGGAAAACAAATAACAGCCCCTAGTGTCTCAAAACCTCTGAACCCTGACACCGGCACCAACCCTACCCTCCTGCCCCTTTCTCAAACCTCATAAGCAGCCCACTGACTCTGCCGGAGGGGGCTCAGTTGTAAACCCCTCAGAGAAACTGTGGCCCCCTTCTCTGTTATTAGTAAAGAACGATTTGCTCGTGATGGGTCAGTTTCTCATCTTTCATTTTCACATCACCCTGGTCAATCCTGATCCTTCCTTTTCTTTTCTTTTCTTTTCTTTTCTTTCTTTTCTTTCTTTCTTTCTTTCTTTCTTTCTTTCTTTCTTTCTTTCTTTCTTTCTTTCTTTCTTTCTTTCTTTCTTTCTTTCTTTCTTTCTTTCTTTTCTCTTTCTTTCTTTCTTTCTTTCTTTCTTTCTTTCTTACTTTCTTTCTTTTCTCTTTCTTTCTTTCTTTTCTTTCTCTTTCTTTCTTTCTTTCTTTCTTTCTTTCTTTCCTTTCTTTCTTTCTTTTCACTTTCTTTCTTTCTTTCTTTCTTTCTTTCTTTCTTTTCTTCAGACTTTCAGACTTTCTCTGTAGCCCCAGCTGTCCTGGAACTCACTCTGTAGACCAGGCTGACCTTGAACTCACAAAGATCCACCCACCTCTGCCTCCTGAGTGCTGGAATTAAATGAATGTGCCAACAAACCTGGCTCCAATCTAACATTTTCTAACAAAACAGAAGAGAACTACTTCCTTGTATCAAATCTCTTTACTTTTCTTTTCCTTATTTTATTTTTCCATTTAGTGACTTATTTTGTTTTGTTTTGTTTTGTGTCAAAGCAGGGTTTTCTGTGGTCTAAGTTGGCTTGAATTCACTATGTCTCTGAGGATGTCTCTTGAGCCTCTTGCTGCATCCCAAGTACTGGGATTACAGGCACTCATATCAAATTTTGTAGAGCTGTTTAACTCTCTAAAATGTCCACATAGCTACTCTAAAATTAAAACTATTTAAAATGATTTTATTTTTATTTTATGTATATGAGTATATTGCCTGCATGTAAGTGCACCCATGTTGTACAGTGCCCATGAAATTCAGAAGATGGCATCAGATCCCCTGGAACTGGAATTATGGATGGTTGTTAGCTACAATGTGGGTGTTGGGAATTGAAACTGGGTCCTCTGCAAGAGCAGTCAGTGCTCTTAACCACTGAGCCACCTCTCAAGCCCTAAAATTTATTTTTAAAAAACCAGTTGGATTTCACACGTGAAAAGCAGCTTAGCTTGAGGCTCTCCTTGTGCTCTCTGGATGGTATCGATAACAACATTTTATTTTTTCTGGGCATGGTGGTACATGCCTATAATCCCAGCACTTAGGAAGCAGAGTCAGAAGGATCACAAGTTCAAAGTCAGCCTAGGCCACATAGTATGACCCTTTTTAAAATATTTTATTTATTATTTTATATGTATTCCCTGCATGTCTGTAAGTGCACCACTGTCATGCAGTGCCCACAGAGGTCAGATGAGGGCATTAGATTTCCCTAGAACTGGAGCTATAGACAGTTACTAGCTGAATGGAACCCCAGCACCCATCAGCCAGTGCTCTTAGCTGCTGAGCCATCTCTCCAGTCCTCCTTACCTTTTTTTTTTTTTTTTGAGGGTCTCCCTGCAACCCTAACTGACCTGGAACTCACTATGTAGTTGGACTGTTGGCCTTGATCTCACAGAGATCCACCTATCTCTGCAGATTAAAGGTGTGTGGTACCACCCCCAGCTAGCAAGATTCTGTCTAAAAAAGAAAGACAAAAACCACAAGCAAATGGGGAAATGGGGCCTAGAGAAGTGGTTCTGTGGCTGGAGTACTCGAAGTGCTTGCAGAGGGCCAGAGATTGATTCCTAGTGCCTATGTTGGGTGGTTTACAGCCACCTGTAAATGGGGGTAGAGAGATGCCTCTGCTCTTGCAGAGGACCCAAGTTCAATTTCCAGCACCCATTTTGGGTGGTTCATAACCACCTGTAACCCCAGGTCTAAGGGATCTCACACCCTCTTCTGTCTTCCACAGGTGCCCATACACACACGGTACACATATACACACATGGTGCACACACACATGGTGGACACATACACACATGGTGCACACATACACACATGGTGTACATACACACGGTGCACACATACACACAGTGCACACATACACACACAGTGCGCACATACACACATGGTGTGTGAACACACACGGTGCGCACACACACGGTACACACATGGTGCACACATACACACATGGTGCATACACACATGATGCACACACACGGTACACACATACACATGGTGCACATACACACATGGTGCACACATACACACATGGTATGCACATACACACGGTGCACACATACACACGTAGTGCACACACACATGGCGCACACATACACACAGGGTGCACACATACACACAGGGTGCACACACATGGTGCACACACACAGTGTGCACATACACACACAGTGTACACATACATACATGGTGCACACACACATGGTACACACACATGGTACACACACGGTGCACATACACACATGGTGCACACATACACACGGTGCACACATACATACATGGTGCACACACACGGTGCACACACACATGGTGCACACATATGCACATGGCACACACACGCATGGTGCACACACACGGCACACATACACATGGTGCACATACACACATGGTATGCACATACACACATGGTGCACACACACATGGTGCACATGTACACATGGTGCACATACACACATGGTGCACACATATGCACATGGTGCGCACATCCACACACGGTACGCACATAGATGGTGTGTACATACACACATGGTGCACACACACATGGTTCACACATACACACGTGGTGCACACATACACAGACATCTACAGACACATTTATAAAAAAGTAAATCTCGAGAAAAGAAAGCTCTGCATTAGGGATGGGAATTCTGGTCAGGAAAAATACAGTGTCTCGTTAAAAAAGAAAAGAAAAGCAAGCAAATGAACAAACAAAAATAAAGGATTCTGTATTTTGACAGTAAGTAAAAACTCCAACATGAGCTGCAGATGTAGCTCAGTGCTACAGCAGTTTCTTGGTGTCCTCAGGCTTGACGCCCTGGGCTCAAAACTTAGCACCACAAAAAGAATCAGGACATGAAATTCTATGAAACTGGCAAATAATTCCAAACAAAGTCAGAAATGAGATGAATTAAAAGTATCCCCCCCAGGGGCTTGAGAGATGGCCTAGCGGTTAAGAGTGCTGACTGCTCTTTACAGAGGACCCGGGTTCGATCCCCAGCACCCACATGGCGGCCGAGAACCGTCTGAAACTCCAATTCCAGTAGAACTCCAGTTCCAGGGGAATCCGACACCCTCTTCTGACCTCCGAGGCATTGCACGACACAGGTGCACAGACCTACATGCAGACAGTACATTCATACACGTAAATAAATAAATAAATAAAATAAAATAAAATAAAATAAAAGTTAAAAAAAAAGTATCCCCCCCACAAAAGAAAAACAGAGAAAAAGAAGTTGGATGTTTTAGTTTAATTTAGTTTTTGAGACACGGTTGGTCACATGTTAGCCCAGCCTGGCCTCAAAGTTGCTGTGTAACCGAGGAGGACGTAAACTCCTGCTCCCCTGCCTCCACCTCCCAAGTGTGCTTACAGGCGTGCAGTGCACCATCAGACAAGTTTTTGCAGAGCTGAGGACTGAAGCCAGGGCATGGTTTGTGCACTTGAGCAACTGAGCTATATTACATCTCTAGCCCCCCCCCAAGTATGTTTTCAATCTATGTTTTAAAGTAGTTTAAAATGCATGAGCTCTGGTGGGGTGGGGGGCAAGGAAGGGGAGTGGGTCTGGATTTGATTGGAAATTTTGTATGAAATGCACAAAGCTTCAATAAAAATTGGCTTAAAAGTAAAAAATAATTAAAGAAAAAACATCCCCCATGGTTATCCAGTCTCTTCCCCCTTGCAGTTTGCAGAACAGATTTTTATCACCTGCACCTTACAGAGTAGAAAATACCCGCTGCCTACATCTGCCAACATGCTGGCCAGGAGGGCTGCAGGCGCACTAGGAACTGATTGTGGGACCTTTCGAAAGACTGCTATTAAACCGTCTTTAGGGCAGTTGACATAGCCATCATTAATGAAGATTAAATAGCTGTAAAAAGTTCCTGAGTGAGGTAACTTCTCCACTAGAAACCAGAACCCCAGGCAGCAGAGTCTGTGCTGTTTTATCATCGTTGTCACCCCCACGCCCCGCCCCTGGCCATTGGATGCTCAGCACCCATGGAGGTCAAAAGAGAGTGTGAGTGAGATCCCCTGGAACTGGAGGTTAAGGATGGTTGTTACCTGCCATGTGGGTGCTGGGAATTGAACTCGGGTCCACTACAAGAGGAGTCAGTGCTCTTAACTGGAGAGACATCTTTCCAGCCCTCAAATAAAGTGTTTTATAAAAGACTTTTAGCTGGGCGTGGTGAGTGCGACGCCTTTAATCCTAGCCTTGGGAGGCAAGAGGCAGGCGTGATCTTTGTTGAGTTCAAGGCGCAGCCTGGTCTACAGCAGTGAGCTCCAGGCCAGTCTGGGGCTCTACAGGGAGACCACCTGTCTCGAAAAGACCAAAAAAAAAAAAAAAAAAAAGGAGAACTTTTATCACTCTGTTTTTTTCTCTTTTATTCATTTCATTATCAGATTTCATTTGGAATCATTTGCCAGTTTACTAGAATTCCATGTTTGATTTTTTTTTCCCCCAGCCTTGATGAAGAGGAAGAGAGAATGGCCTGGCCCCTCGCTTCCTCTACACACAGCTCCTCAACTCCTCTCTGCTCTGTCCCTGTGTTAGATGTTAGATGGGGATTAACCAGGGTGAGGTACAAATCAAAGGTAAGAGACCGACCCCTTAGGAGAAAATTGTTCTTTATGAAGAACAATGAAGGGGCCAACAGTTTCTCCGAGGGGTTTACAACTGGGCCCACTTGGCAGAGTGGGTGGGGTGCTTATAAGGGCTGAGGATTGAGAAAGGGGCAAGGGTTGGTGCTGGCGACAGGGTTCAGAGGTTTTGAGACAGTAGGGGCTGTTATTTGTTTTCCCAGATAACACAGTCTCAGGGTGGGAGTTTTACAGTTTTGGGTTGGATATTAGCTTGGACTTGAAGTTTACCTAGGGTTTACTTAACCCAGTATGGGGCCCTGTGGAAGTTATCTCAGGGCCTCTAAAGTCCAGGCATTCTTCCTTCATGCTTCTTCCATTTTTCCCTCCCAAAGAAGGAATGTCCCCACTCCCAGCTCTTTCAGCATCTTCCTCCAGGTTCTTAACACATCTAAACTGGCAGTACTTGATTTTTCAGGTTTTAAACTTGCCACCATGGGAGATGAAGACCTAGCTTTCCCTTCTGCTGGCTTCCCTCACTGTGTATGCGTGTGTACCATGACGACCAGAGGAGCACGTCGGTTGTCCCGTTCCAGCACTCTCTGTCTTATTCCTTTGAGACACATTTCCTCACTTGTCCTACTTGGCTTTCCTATTGCTTTGATAAGCACTGATCACAACGTCCTGAGTTTATTTGGCTTATAAGCCAGGCCCTGATCACAGTTCCTAGGGGGAAGCCAGGGCAGGAAGTAAAGCATAGAGCACCAAGCTTCCTGGCTTGCTCCTCTGGCCTGGGCCCAGCCTGCTTTCTTATACAGGACCACCTGCCCAGAGGTGGCACTGCCCACAGTGTGCTGGGTCCTCTATGCCACTCAACAATCAAGAAAATGCATAACAGACATGTCCCCAGGCCAGTCCAATAGAGGAAACTCTCCACTTGAGGTTTCCCCTTCCCAGATGTGTCAGGTTGATAACGGAAGCTCTCCAGGACATCGCTGAATCTGAAGCTGACTGTATCCTCCTGTCTCCCATAGTTCTGGGGTAATGGCATGCACAACCATACCTGTTGTTGTTGTTGTTGATGATGATGTTGTTGTTGTTGTATAATGTGGGCACTGGGGATATGAGCTCAGGCCTTCACGCTTGAGCAGTAAAGTCTGTGCCCCCTGAGCCATCTCCCAGACCCTCCTGCACATTTACACACCCTTTCTATGGCTCTTCCTTTGGCATGTTAACCAGGTCAGTAGTCCGGGATGGAACTGAGCCTCCCATTCCTTGGCTCTCCCTACAGGTAACAATGGAACATACAGCCTTTCAACACCTTGAAGCATCTGGGGAGCACAGAGCTTCCCCAGCTCACTCCCCCCACAACATGCTGTTCTACAGGGCATGGTGCTCAGAGCCCAGACCTGTCAGAAGCAGGCTTTCCTGGCCTTGCTGGCATTGGCTGTGAGACTCTGCTACCATGGGTTTTTCATTATAAAGAGGCCTGTGACTGCATGAATGGCTGTGTATAAACCTCTTGGGCAAGTGCCTGCCACATGGGAAGTGATCGATTAAAATTGGCCTTTCTGTCTATCATGGAAAAGAACTTCTGAGAAAAATGCTGAGTCAGCAAGGCCACAACCTGGGTCCTTTCAAGGTACTCCTCCTCCACATTCCTGTGTCCATGTGTGTCACAGAAGAAAACAGGGCTGTCAGAGTGTCCAACTTCCTAAAGTCACACAGCAATGAGATTGGGGCAGATTCCCAGGAGAGTTTGCTGGTCGGCTTTGGGAGTATGAGAACAGCTTAAGGCCCCAGAGACTCTTGGCACGTGGAGGGGTGTGTTTCAGCTGTCTGGACTTCCCAGGGAGCGCAGAGCAGGGACTCAGCATCCAGGAGCTGGGAGTGCCCCTCCCACCTTGTAGCTCGAGGACTCTCCTGTGAGTTGGGAGTTCTGTGGAAAAGTATGCACGTGGTCTGAAAAGCCTAGAATTACACATTTGGCTTGAAGAGGTCCTGGGTAAGTTGGGTCTCCAAAAACTTAGCAGAAATAAAAACCTCTTTGGAGGGATCCACCCTGTGGGTCTCCTAGAATTCCTACAGGTTAAAAAAAATTCAAAGGAAGCTGGGCGTGGTGGCGCACGCCTTGAATCCTAGCACTTAGGAGGCAGAGGCAGGCCGATCTTTGTGAGTTCAAGGCCAGCGTGGTCTACAGAGTGAGTTCCAGGACAGCTGGGGCTACAGGGAGACCCTGTCTCGAAAAGACCGAAAAAATAAAAATAAAAAAATAAAATTCAAAGGCACCCGAGTTCATGGTCAGAAATTATAACCACCCACAAAAGCATCACTAAGTGAACACAGTTTAAAAACAAAGCACATGGGCTGGAGAGATGGCTCAGCACTTAAGAGCACTGGCTGCTCTTGCAGAGGAGCCGGGTTCGATTCCCAGCACTCACATGGCAGCTAATAACCATCTGTAACTCCAGATCCAGGGGAATCTGACACTCTCTTCTGTCCTCTGTTGGCACTGGATGAGACAGGTGAACTTACACACATGCAGGCAAAAAGCACTCATGCCCATAAAATGAAAATTAATTAATTAATTAATTAAAAAATAAAATTAAAACAAAGCACATGAACTTGGGGGGGAGGAATTGGAGAGGAAGAATTGGGGATGGATTTGGTCAAAACAGATATTCATGTATGAAATTCTCAAACAACAAAAATAACTTTAAAAACATAAAATATGAAGGGAGCAAGATGTGCTTGAGTCAGAGGAGAGAGAGGAGAGCAATGCCCACTAACACCCGAGGCTTTAGAAGTATCAGACGGCTGGAGAGACCACTCAGCTGTTCTTGCAGAGGACTCAGGTTTTGTTCCTAGCACTCACAGGGCTAACAATTCTACAGCTCCAATTCCAGGGGGTCCAATGCCCTCTTTTGGCTTGTGAGGGCATTGCATGCACGTGGTACCTTTATATGCATGCAGGAAAAAACATTCATACACATGAAATAAAAATAAATTAAAAAAATAGAAGTATCAGACAAACTATAGAAAAACAAGAATACATGTGTTGAATATCATTCTGGGATAAATACTTATGTGGCTAAACAACTAAGTAAAGCAAGGTCCTTGCAAGCACAAAATTCAAGTTGTTTGTGCTGAGGGAGACAGAGGGGAGCCAGTATGAGAGGCACAAGTAGGCCCCAAAGGTCCCATTAACGTCCTTCCAGCAAACACTAGATTCCAGACCCACAATGATTTCACAAGGGCTTGCTGTGCTATTATTCTTTGTATTTCAATATATCTTATAAACATTATTGTATTATCTACTACTTTATGAAAACAATAAAAACATAGCCCAGGGCTGGTTCCTTCTGTTTGCATAAGCGAGTTCTCCCACCTCCCTAGGGCCAGGCGGCCTGCACCAGGGCTTGTGCTGGGTAAGTACTTGTGCTGGGTAAGTACCTGCACAACCTTTTTTCTTTCTTTTTTCCTTCCTAGCTGGGTGGAGAATATTTTCTCTGCACGTCCCCAGTATTTCTCCATTTTCTAAGGAAACAAAGACGTTGTTTCTTCAAGGAAGATAGGGAATAATTCTTCTTCCCCCCACCCCCAGGATTCCTAAAATTTTCAAAACCAAACTCACAATTTCTTCCTTATCTCTCGTCTACCACCAGGGCTCCTGCACAGGACCTATGTGTTAATTATAGCTCTGGCTGCAACACCTGGCCCTCTGTAGGAATCCATGTTTGCCCATAGGCTCCCAAACCTGCTGCCTACCTCTCCTGAGCCCAAAATGCACTAGATTCTGCCTTCCTTAGATTCCAGGCCTTAGAAAATCCACTGAGTCTCCTTTATCAGACCTGGGTGCTTCTCACCTTTCCAACAGCAGCAATCCTTTTTTTTTTGGTCTTTTTGAGACAGGGTCTCCCTGTAGCCCCAGCTATCCTGGAACTCACTCTGTAGACCAGGCTGGCCTTGTACTCACAAAGATCCGCCTGCCTCTGCCTCCCAAGTGCTAGGATTAAAGGCATGCGCCACCATGCCAGGCTCTTTTTTTTTTTTTTTTTAAGCCAATTTTTTATTGAAGCTCCATGCACCCCATACAAAATTACAAATCAAATCCAGACCCATGCCCCCCTCTTTGCCGCCCACCCCACCAGAGCTCATGCATTCTGCCAAAAATGTCTTTCATGTTTTACTCAGTCTCCCTCAAAATACTCAATGCAGAAGTTCACCGTTTCAGTCAGTTCTTTGATGCAGTCTTTCTGTTGTCATTGTTGTTGTTATTCCTTCTAATATGCATTATTCCAAAATATGTACATATACATGCTAGATATTTCATAGGTTTTAGCATCTTCAGCTTATGATTTTTTTCTTTATTAGGCTGAAAGATGTAATATTTGAAGTCTCCTCCTTGGCAAGCCCATACCACTATCACTTCTGCCCTTGTGCTCAACACTGGGATCTTCCCTTCCCATGGTCACCAAATGAGGTCCAGTAAGCACTGTATCCTGTCTTGATCTTCCTGTACTGGTCTCCATGATACAGCCCGGGTAGTCCAACAATGACAGTCTATACTCTGCAGAAGTAGAAACCCCAGTAGTAAGTTGGATGTCTCAGCAGTCCCCATCTGGCACTGAAGGTTTGGAGGATTCTTGGAAACACGTGAGTCTTCAGTCCATATTGGAAGGTTGAAAAGCTGTGTCTTCTCACATCTTTGAAGGATGGCAAAAGCAGTGGCAGCCACAGGGTAGCTGCACTTGCCAGTAAGACAGGCAAAACAACTAAGCTCTTTTGTCTTTTTTACTAAGATCTCAAGTTTTATACCTGAAGTACAATTTTTCAGGACCTACTATTTATATATTTCTGGTTGTAATTTCCTTTTGGATGTTTAAGGCCACACAGTTAGCCCAGATTAACCAAGGTTTTTGTTTTCTCAAGGTCAGCTGAGGATCTGGTCCTCAAGGGTCACTCAGGTTTTTTTTTTTTTTTGGGGGGGGGAGCCCCTGGCTCCTCTTGGCTTCTTTTTTTTTTTATTATTTTTTGTATGTGTATGAATGTATTGTCTGCATGCAGGTATGCACCTGTGTCGCATGCCTGCGGAGGGTAGACAGACGCGGCTCGGATTCCCCCGGAACTGAGTTCTCCTGGAATTGGAGTTGTTACAGACGGCTCTTAGCCGCATGTGGGTGCTGTGATTGGATTGAACCCGGGGTCCTCTGAAAGAGCGTCGGTGCCTTCTTATCCGCTAGGCTATTCTCTCCAGCCCCTCCTCTTTTTTTTTTTTTTTTTTTTAATTTTTATAATTTTATTTATTTCGGTTGGTATTCAATGTACTCTGTCTGCATGCAGGTTTGTTGCACCCGTGTCGTCAATGCAGCGGAGGTCAGAAGAGGGTCTCGGAGTCCATGGAACTGGAGTTCCTCCTGGAATTGAGTTTCAGACGGGCTCTCTGCCGCCATGTGGGCGCTGGGGATCGACCCCCGGTCCTCTGTCAGAGCGGTCGGTCGGCACTCTTAACCGCTAGGCCATCTCTCCAGCCCCTCCTCTGGCTTTTCAATCACCAGTTACATCCACCTTGAGGACAAAGTCAGGTCTTGCAGACCAGGCTTCCCTTTTTGAACATGAGCAGGTCCTTTCTTCTTTATAGACTGGACCCTGCCTGAAGTCCCCTTAGTGGATCTCCAATACCTCCCTGCACCGGAAGACTGGTGACTCACATTTGCGGGAAATTTCAGGAGATGCCCCCATACATAATCACCTAAGACTTGGATTTACCTCTGAGGGCAAGGAACACAGTTATTCCTTTTAAGACTCTCGGCCAACTTGCGTGGCATTTAGTCTGGTATTAGCATCCAGAAAGGAGTTACACCCGGCCTGATACTTTTAAACTTCTGTATAAAATATTTTAGAAAAGGCTTGGACAAAAGCTCTCAAGCATCCTTGTATAAGAAAATACTAAGAAGCACTCCCATTAAAATAACTATGTGGTTTTGTTTTAGAAATAATGTCCCTGACAAAGTAGTTTTTGTCTGCCATTCCTTTGATCTTATATTCTCTAACATGATGCATACATATCCTCCATCCCTATACCAAAAATTCCTAACTCTGAAATTAAATGGTAGCTTAGTTCTAAAAACCTGTTACGGGATACCCAATATAAGAGTTTTAACAGTTGTGTTTAGATCCTGAGGAATATAACATTAATGTTGCTCAGTTTGCCTTACAACTAGGCCAGGTAATTGGCGGCTCGCTAGCATCCACAGATAGGGATACCATTCATCATTCGTCATTTGTTTTTCCGGGACTGTGTTACTTCACTTAACATGAAATCTTCTACCTCCATCCATTTTACCTGCAACTTTCATGATGTTATATCTTTCCTTACCAATGCATAGAACTCCATTGGTAGACGTTACCACTGTGCTGGATAGCTTTAGGTCAACTTGACACACCCTGGGTTGAAGGAGCCTCAATCGGGGAATTGCTCCCATTGGGATGGCCTGTGGTCCATATCTGTGGACTATTGTCTTGATTGTTGTAGCAGTATGGGGAGGGCCCAGCCCACAATGAGTCGGGTTTGCCTACCTGGGCAGGTGGTTATGTACTGTATAAGGAGGTGGGCTGTGCATGAGCCAGGGGGCAAGCCAGGAACAGCATTCCTCCATGCCTGTGCCTCAGCTCCTGCCTCCAGATTCCTGCCCTGAGTTCTTGCCTTGGGCTCCCTGAGTGAGAACTGTGACCCAGGAGATGTAAGCTGAATAAACCCTTTCCTCCCCAAGTTGGTGTCGGTCAGAGTGTTTTGTCACAGCCGTGGAAGACAACTAGAACAACCACATTTTCTCTATCCACTTGTCAGTTGAGGGGCACTTGGGTTGGTTCCAGCTCTTCGCTATTGTGAAGAGAGCTGCAATAAACATGGCTGTGCATGCATCTCTGCGGTAAGATGAATCTTGTGGGTATATACCCAGGAGTGGTATGACTGGGTCAGGTCGCAAGCTCATTTTGAGTCTTCCAAGGGTTCTCCATACTGCTTTCTATAGTGGCTGTATGAGTTTACATTCCCACGAGTAGTGAATGAGTGTTCCCCTTTCCCCACAACCTCTCCAGTACTTGGTATCACTTGTTTTCTTGATCCTAGCCAGTCTTATGAGAGTGAGAGGATATCTTAAAGTGGTTTTAATTTGCATTTCCTTAATTTTTAGTGATGTTGAACACTTCTTAAGATGTTTCTCAGCCATCTCTAATTCCTTACTTGTGAAATCTCTGTTCAGCTCTTTGCTCCATCTTTTGAGGGGTCATTTGTTTTCTTTCTTCTTTGTTTTTTTTTTTAATTTTTATTTTTTTAATTTTTTAAAAAAATTTATTTATTTCTGTATGTGTATCAATGTACTGTCTGCATGCAGGTTTGTGCACCCGTGTCGTGCAATGCCGCGGAGGTCAGAAGAGGGTCTCAGATTCCCCTGGACCTGGAGTTCTCCTGGAATTGGAGTTTCAGACGGCTCTCAGCCGCCATCTGGGTGCTGGGGATCGAACCCGGGTCCTCTGTAAGAGCGGTTGGTGCTCTTAACCGCTAGGCCATCTCTCCAGCCCTTTTTTTATTTTTTAATTAATTTTATTTATCTCTGTATGTGTATCAATGTACTGTCTGCATGCAAGTTTGTGCACCAGTGTTGTGCAATGCTGCGGAGGTCAGAAGAGGGTGTTGGATTCCCCTGGAACTGGCGTTCTCCTGGAATTGGAGTTTCAGATGGTTCTCTGCCGTCATGTGGGTGCTGGGAATCGAACCCGGGTCCTCTGTAAGAGCGGTTGGTGCTCTTAACCGCTAGGCCATCTCTCCAGCCCTCTTCTTTGTTTTTTGAGTAGTTTATATATTCTGGAAATCAGTGCTTTGTCAGATGTATCTGCGATGAAGGTTTCCCCCCACTCTGTGGGTTTTCTCTTCACTTCCTTGATGGTTTCTTTTGATGTACAGAAGCTTTTGAGTTTAATGAGGTCCTATTTGTCAATTGTCAATCTTATTTCTTGTGCAGCTGCTGTCTGATTTAGGAAGTCTTTTCCTATGCCTATGTCTTATAGGCTGCTGCCAAATTTTTCTTCTATCACCTTCAGAGTTTTGGGTTTCACATTGAGGTCTTTGATCCATTTGGAGTTGACTTTTGTACATGGCGAGAAGTAGGAGTTTAACTTTATTCTTCTACAAGTGGTGATCCAATTTTGCTAACACCACTTGCTGAAGATGCTATCTTTCCTCCATTGTGTCTTCTTGGCCCCCTTGTCAAATATGAGGTGGCTGAAATTATATGTGCTCCAATTTGGATCTTCAGTTTTATTCCATTTGTCAACAGGTCTGTTTTTGTGCCAGTACCAAGCTGTTTTTATGACTATAGCCCTGTAGTATAGTTTGAAGTCTGGTATAGAGATCCCCCCTGTTTTGCTCTTTTCACTCAGGGTTGCTTTGGCTATTCGGGGTCTTTTGTTTTTCCATATGAAATTAAGGCCTTTTTTTCCCCAGGCCTGTGAAGAAACTCTTGGGGATTTTATTTGGAATTGCATTGAATCTGTATATTAATTTGTGTAGAATGGACATTTTTACTATATTAATTTTTCCAATCCATGAGCATGGGAGGTCTTTCCATCTTCTAATGTCTTCTTCAATTTCCTTCTTTAGGGGTTTAAAAATTTTTTTGTAGAGATCTTTGATGTATTTGGTTAGGTTTGTTCCTAGATATTTTGTTGTTTTTGAGGATATTGTGAGTGGGAAGGTCTCCTTGAATTCCTTCTTCAGTTGCTTGTTGTTGGTGTAAAGAAAGGCTACTGATTTTCCTCGGTTAATTTTGTATCCTGCCACTTTACTGAAACTCTTAATCATTTCTAGGAGTTTTCTGGTGGAGTTTTTAGCATCCCTTAGGTAAACAATCATATCATCAGCAAAAAAGGGATAGCTTGACTTCCTCTTTTCCAATTAGTGCTCCTTTAATTTCCTTTTCTTGCCTTATTGCCATAGCAAGTGTTTCAAGCACTATATTGAAGAGGAGTGGTAATGGGGCAGCCTTGCCAAGTTCCTACCTTTAAGGGGAATGCTGTCTTTTCTCCATTTAAGATGATGTTGGCTGTGGGTTTCCTGTATATGGCTTTGATTACATTGAAGAATGGTCCCTCCAATCCAGTTCCCTCTAGGACTTTAAGCATGAAGGGATGCTGGATTTTGTCAAAGGCTTTTTCTGCATCAATTGAGATGACCATGTGGTTTTTGTCTTTCAGTATATTTTATAATATTTATTGACTTTCGTATGTTGAACCATCCCTGCATCTCTGGTATGAATCCAACTTGGTCATGATGGATGATCTTGATGTGGGTCTGTATGCGATTTGCCAATATCCTGTTTAGAATTTTTGCATATGTGTCCATTAATGAGATGGGTCTATAGTTCTCCTTTTTGGTTGTGTCTTTGCCTGGTTTTGGTATTAGAATGATGCTGGCTTCATAGAAGGAATTTGGGAGAATTCCCTCTGCTTGAATCCTTCTGACCAATTTAATAATGGTTATAAGTCTTTTTGAGATGTTTCCTAGAATTCTGCTGTGTAACCATCTGGGCCTGGGCTTATTTTAGTTGGTAGGTTTCTTATTACATTTTCAGTTTCTTCATATATTATGTTTAAGCTGTTGATCTCTTCTTGGTTAAGCTTTGGTGATTCCCAGGATTTAAGATATTCATCCATTTCTCCTAGGTTTTCAAACTTAGTAGAGTATAGGTTTTTGAAATATTCCTGTATGATTGTCTGGATCTCTTCATCGTCCGTTGTGATATTTTCCCTTTCATCACGAATTCTATTGATTTGGAGTTGCTCTTTCTTCCTTTTGGTTAACTGGGCTAGAGGTCTTTCTATCTTGTTTATTCTCTCAAAGAACCAACTTTTGGATTCATTGATTTTTTTTTTTTTGTATTGTTTTCCTTGTTTCTATTTCATTGATTTCTGCTCTGATTTTTGTTATTTCTTCCTGTCTATTGGGTTTAGGGTTAATTTGTTGTTGTTTCTCAAGTGTTTTTAGTTGCGGTGTTAGATCGTTCACTTGTGCTCTTTCTGTTTTTCTAATGTAGGCACCCAGGGCTATAAACTTCCCTCTTAGGACTGCTTTTAAAGTATCCCATGGGTTTTGTTGTGTTGTATTATCATTGTCATTCAGTTCCAGGAATGCTTTTATTTCTTTCTTTATCTCTTCCTTGACTCATTCATTATTCAAGAGTGTGTTGTTTAGTCTCCACATGTTCTTGTTGATAGTAGGGCTTATCCTGGTGTTGATATTGAGCTTTATTGCACTGTGGTCTGATAGAATGCATGAAATTATTTCAATCTTTTTGTATTTGTGGAGGTTTCTTCTGTGTCCCAGTATGTGGTCCATTTTGGAGAATGTTCTGTGGGGTGCTGAGTAGAAAGTGTATTCTCTGGTATTTGGGTGTAATATTTGGTAGATGTCTGTGAGGTCTGTTTGGTGTATCGTATCATTCAGTTCAGATGTCTCTCTGTTTATTCTTTGTCCGGTTAACCTGTCCAGCAGCAATCCTTATCTGAGACATGACTCCTAGCATGGTAGGAAGATTCCTACCAGGTTTCACAACAAAAGGAAGACATGTTGGCTGTAAAATCTCATCTATTCTTCAGGATCTCAGATTTAGCTATTTATCCAGCAGTGGTTGGTTGTGCTTGTAATCCCAGTGCTTGGGAGGCTGAGGCTGGAGACTCATGAGTACAAGTCTAAAACAATTGCTAATGCCAGGTATGGTGGCACATGCCTTTAGTCTCAGCACTCAGGAGGCAGAGGCAGGCAGATCTCTGTGAGTTCAAGGCCAGCCTTGTCTACATAGTGAGTTCCAAACTAACTGGGTTTACAGGGAGACCCTGTTTCAAAAGACCAGAGTTGCTAAAAACAAACAATAGAAAACCCCAAACCAACCAAATGAACAAAGGAACTCAAAACACACCTCTCTCCCAATTCAGCCGTTTTCTGCATCCCATGGCCACAGCCTCAGTCCAGCACTCCCATCTCATCCCTGTAGCAGCCTTCTTGGTCTTCTCCCCCTTCTCTCCTTGGAATCCACTAGAAGCAAACTCCTGCATCAGTCACCCCAGCCCCAGCCCTTGGCCTCATCTCTCCTTCCCTGCCTCTCTCTCCAGCCATCCCAAACCATTTCTACAACATTCAGATTGCCTCTAAGGCTTTGTGTAAACTGTTTTCTCATTTGCTATTCTCTGCTCTTGTCAACTGCTGGGACTCAGCCCTGGCTCACCAGCCTTGGAAAGCCCTGTCTGCCTTCGGCCTGGTGAGCACCTCCGGTTCAACAACGTTTACTTTTCTCTACAAACTCCTAGAGCATAGCATTGGTGTCTGGCAGCACATGGGCGCACAGAAGGCATTCACAGATGCAGGTTAGAGCCCTGCAGGCTTGTGCCAAGGACTGTGCCAGGGAGAGGCCAGTGAAGGGAGTCTGTTTTGAGAATCTGGGGTTGGTTGTCACAGCAGGCGCTGAACTCGGGTTCAATGACTCAACCCCGGTCTCTGTTCTTGGGGAGCCTTCAGGCCAGTGGAGAAAACATCACATAAACTTAACTGCTGGTTAGGTGATGAGTGGTACTATTGGGCAAGCCATTTGGCCAGAGTTAGAGAGCCAGAGGTAAGGCCTGTGTACAGGTAGAGCAGCAGAGAGCAGGGCTGGGCCTGAGGGCACCTCTTTTCTCTCAATTCATCAGAGAGCCTCAAGGTTGCTGCCAGAACAGGAAACTCGTTGAATTGTTGATGGATAGCAATTTCCTCCAAAACTTTCCATCTTGGAGAGAGGCTGTTCAACAGCAGGATGTTTTGAGAGTAGGTGATGGAGATGAAACAGTCCATCCTGCAGGGAAGCTCCTTAAGTCAGGAAGTAAACAACTCAATAGCTTTAGGAAGTCTCTAAAATTGACCAGGTTCACTGGACCCTTCTTTCCCCAAGACTGCTGAAGGACACTCACTGACAAGCTAAACTGCCGGGAAAAGGCAGAGACCCTCAGAGCTGCCGGGAAAGGACACTTTCCAACCTGCTGAGCTGCCTGCAGGTTGTGCAACATGCTCCAGGTTTCCTGTTTTCTTGAACTCTGTCCCATGCTGGGGTGGGCTTTTGGTGACACAGCTGTCTGAGTCATTTCTGCTCTTGTACATAACCCCTCGCCCATACTTCTGTAAGTCAATCCAATAAAACTCATTATTTCACCGTGTTGGACTTTGGTAGTGTCCTTAGTTGGTCTGTCATTGATTCTCTATCTGAGGTGAGTTCACGTCTCCCCATTAATAATGTCAAACAACTATTGTATCGCCTCCTTGATATGGCTAGATGGAACACTTAAGGAAAATATGGATCTTAATCCCTGTTTTCTTCTTCTGTCTCTCAGCATATTTCAGCTAACAAGTTTGTGGTTAGGACACTAACACAATAAAGCCATGGTCTTGTGTCCTGATGAAACTTCCTCAATTCTGTTTGTCTCAGATGGAGACTTCTGCAATGATTTTCAGACAGAGGATTTTTTTTAAGCATTTGTTTTCTTTCTAAATTTATAATAATGTGTCCAATTTGGAACTGTACCCAAGTTTCCTTTGCACCGTAATTCATCACCTGTGATATAAAAGATAAATGCTTCCTCCTTTCCAGGTCCAGACTGTGAGGTTCAAGTCTCTTGGACCAGGCTGCAGCCTAAATACACCTGCTTCCTGAGTCTCCTGGTATCCTGCCTGATCTGTCCTGCAATACTTCCCAGTCATATTTGGATGGCCAGGATCTCAGAATGGACCTTAGTCAGAGAGAAGGTCTTTATAGCGGTAATCAATTTAAAATACAGTCCTAGGATGGACTCTAATCTGATCTGACAGGTGTTCAAAAGAAGAAATTTGGGGACAGACACGCATCCAGGGAGACTTGTGAAAATGCAGACAGAGAGGACAGGTTTGCCAGCCAACCTGGAGGAGGTAGGAAGGCCCAAGGAGCAGATCCCTCCTCTCAGTCCTCAGAAGGAACCAGCCCTGTCAACATCCTGGTCTTAAACTTCCAACTGTTGGAATGGTGAGATAGTGGGGCTAGAGAGATAGCCTAGCGGTTAAGAGCACTGACTACTCTTGCAGAGGGCCTGGGTTTGATCCCCAGCACCCACATGGTGGCTGAGAACCATCTGTAACTTCAATTCCAGGAGAACTCCAGTTCCAGGGGAATCCGAGACCCTCTTCCGACCTCCATGGCATTGCATGACACAGGTGCACAAACCTACATGCAGACAGTACAATCATACACATACAAAAATAAATAAAATTAAAAAAAAAAGAATGGTGAGACAGTAAGTTTCTGTTGTTTAAACCCCACCTAGTTAGTGGCATTTTGTCACAGCAGCCTTAGGGAACAATGGAAAATCTGACTATGGATTACAAAAGTAAAGGGACTAAACTGGGTGATAATCCCAGCACTCAGGAGCCTGAGGCAGGCAGATCTCTGTGAGTCGGTCTACATAGGGAGTTCCAGGCCAGGTGGGGCTATGGGGAGACCCTGTCTCAAAAATACCAAATAAATAAATAAATAAAATAAATAAATAGATAAATGGCCTAGTTGTCTTGTGGAGGAAGCAGTCTGAGGTAGATGGTCCCACTTGGCATCTTTTCAATAATCCTACTAAGGCTTTCTAGATTTCCAGCCCATAGAGATTTTCTTTTCGTGTTTGTCACCTCATGGTCACAAGATGGCTGCTATCCTTCTAGGCATCAGTAAAAAGAAGGGAGAGCTCAAACCTTCCTTTCTTAGAGTTTTTCCACTTTTTAAATTTTTAAAAAATTTTATTTTTCTATGTGTATGAGTGTACTGTCTGCATGTAGGTTTGTGCGCCCATGTAATGCAATCCCACGGAGGTCAGAAGAGGGCGTCGGATTCCCCTGGAATTGGACTTAAAGACAGTTCTCAGCCGCCATGTGGGTGCTGGGGATCGAACCCAGGTCCTCTGCAAAAGCAGTCAGTGTTCTTAACTGCTAGGCCATCTCTCCAGCCCTAGAGTTTTTCCACTTTTATTTGGATGTAGAGGTCCTCATTGGGAACCTCAGCCAATGTTCCACAGGTCAGAGCTCTGAGTCATAACATCGTTCACTTCAGGGAAGGCTGGACTTTCTGCGTGGTATTTGTTGCCACACCCCCAAATAAAGCCTTCTTTTTTAAAAAAATTTTTGATTGAATTTTTGTGTATTTCATACATAATATATCAATCAGTCTGAATTGCCTTTACACCATTCTCCACTGCCTCCTTCCCACAGTCCTCCACTCTGAAGGTCATACATTCTGTCAAAGCTTTCTATTTTTAGTGAGTACCATAGTTCACAACTGAGAGTGGGTAATTTATGGAGAAAAGAGTATTGTTTGAGTTTACAATTCTAGACACTAGAAAGTCCAAGATTGGATAACTACATTTGGTGAGGGCCAAGTGCTTCTTTAACACAGGGTGGAAAAATGCAAGGCAAGTGATTCCAGAGAAAGAGGCAGACCATGGGAGGCCATTCTTGTCTCTCAATAACTTTCTGTCATGACTAACTCAGTCCTACAAGAGAGATGCTCCCTCCAAGACAAAGGTATTGGTCCCTCTTAATGGCTTAATCATCTTTAAAATATTTACTTTTTTTTTTGGTCTTTTTGAGACTAGGATTAAAGGCATGTGCCACTACGCCCAGCAAAATATTTACTTATTTTTATTGTGCTTATGATGGGGTGTTGGGGGTGCTTGTGCCAGGGCGTGCATGTGAAAACCAGACAATGACTTTGAGGAGCCAGTTCTCTCCTTACACCTTTACATGGGTTTCAGGTGCCGAACTCAGGTTGCTAGGTTTTACAGCAAGCACCTTTACTGGCCAGCCATCTCGCCGGCCCAACCTAGCATCTTTTAAGGATCCACTCCTTCCCAATACAAGTGCATTGGGAATTAAGGTTCCAGTGGATGCACTTGGAAGGGACATATTCATGCCATATTAACAAGGAAGGAAGAGGAGCTGCTATTAGGTAACTGCCTGTGGGTATCTCTTATATCTCCCCATAGAGACAGACACAGAAACTGCCATACCTGAGTTTAAAGGCGAAGAGAAATCTGTTCCAGGCACGGTGAAGTGATGGGGGTGTGAGTGAACAAAGGACCAGTGGTGGCGCACGCCTTTAATCCTAGCACTCAGGGGGCAGAGGCAGGGGGATCTCTGTGAGTTCAAGGCCAGCCTGGTCTACAGAGTGAGTTCCAGGCCAGCTGGGGCTACAGGGAGACCCTGTCTCAAAAAGACCGGAAAAAAAAAAAAAACAACAAAAAAAAAAACAACAACAACAACAACAACAATGACACAACAACAAAGGTCCCGTCCTGTGATATCTGACTGGAAAGACAGATGGCAGCACTAGGAGAAAGCAGGGCGGGGAAAGGATCTGGACATTAAAGGAACCTGGAACCTGGACTTTCAAGTATCCCGAGGCTGCTGTACTCTAAGGAAAGCCCAAGGCTCACACAGAGCCCAGCAGTTCCAGATCAGCTTTAAAACAATTTAAATTACATTTATTTATTTTTGTGTGTATGGGGAGGTCAGAGGACAACTTGCAGGAGTCAGTTCTCTTCTACTGGGGCCAGGGATTGAACTCAGATCATCAGACTTGGTGGCAAGCACCTTAACCAGCTGAACCATCTGATCAGTCCCTCAAGGCCTCCTTCTTCCTCCTCCTCCTATTTTCTTCTTCTTCTTCTTCTTCTTCTTCTTCTTCTTCTTCTTCTTCTTCTTCTTCTTCTTCTAGAATTTCATAATTTAATAAACAATTTATTGCTTTGCAAAAATTTTCTGTCAATTTATATTGACTTTATAAGGCTAGAAGTATTTTATTTATTTTATATATGAAGAAACTGAGGCCCGGGGGTAAAACAACTTGTCAAAAGTCACAGAGTTAGGAGGTAGTAGAGCTGGGAATCAAGTACTCTGTATCTAAATCTTGGTCTGTTACTTGTTCTCCATGGGTGGTTACTAATTTGTTTCTTACTTCTATTTTAGTGAATTAATCTCTGAAAGCCCAACCATTATTTAAAAAAAAAATCTGCCAATATATTTCACCTGTTCCAGTTATCCATCCAGTCCTGTGTAGAAATATTACCTAAAGCTGGTATAAAGTGGCAATCACTTTATTAGGGTCATGGATTCTGAAGGGTATTTGGGCACAGGGCACAGTAAAAATTGCTTATCTCTTCTGGCTATAAAGACTTAAATGGCTCTGAGCACTCAGTGGCTGGGCCTGGGATTATTTAGTATTTTCTTCATACACCTGGTATCAGGGCTGGGCTGACAGAAAGACTGGGCTGAGGGCTGGAGAGCTGGCCTAGCAGTTAAGAGTGTCGACTGCTCTTGCAGAGGACCCGGGTTCGATCCCCAGTACCCACATGGTGGGTGAGAACTGTCTTTGGCTCCAGTTCCAGGGGAATCCGATACCCTCTTCTGACCTCCGAAGCATTCATTGCACGACATGGGTGCACAAACCTACATGCAGACAGTACATTCATACACATGCAAAAATAAATAAAATTAAAAAAAAAATAAAAGAAAGACTGGGCTGAGCTGGAACTGCTGGGCTCTGCATGAGCCTGGGGCTCCCTGACAGTATAGCAGCCTCAGGATAGTGAGAAGAGTAAAGACTGACCTTTCGAGAGCTTTCATGAGTTAGCTTAACGTCACACAATCTTGCTTCTATTAGGTTCTGTTGGCTGAAGCATTTGCAAACCTTCAGGGTTTCCAATCAAGGAAAGGAGAGATAGAGTGCCTCTGTCTCTCCTTCTCCCTTTCCCTCTCCCCACTCCCATCTATCTCCCACGCAGGGTTTCACATAGCCCAGGCTGGCCTCTGATAGAATCTCTATGTAGTTAGGATAACCTCGTTCTGATCCTCCTGCCTCCTCCTGCTGAGATTACAGTGTGTGCTTGGAGATGGAACTTAGGGCTTCATGTGTGCTAACCAAGCCCTCTACCCACAGAGCTACATCCCCCGTTCTCAGATCTCACTTCTCAAAGCATCTGTGCTCATGTTAAAAAACGGCGAGAGGGCGGGGCATGGTGGCTCACGCCTTTAATCCTAGCACTCAGGAGGTGGAGGCAGGTGGATCTTTGTGAGTTCAAGGCCAGCCTGGTCTACAGCGTGAGTTCCAGGCCAGCTGGGGCTACAGGGAAACCCTGTCTCAAAAAAAGACCAAAAAAAAAAAAAAAAAAGAGAGATAGCTTAGCTGTTAAGACTGGGCTGAGGGCTGGAGAGATGGCCTAGTAGTTAAAAGACCGACTGCTCTTGCAGAGGACCCAGGTTCGATCCCCAGCACCCAACATGGCAGCTAAGAACTGTCTTTAACTCCAGTTCCAGGGGAATCTGACACCCTCCTCTGACCTCTGCGGCATTGCACAACACGGGTGCACAAACCTATATGCAGACAGTACACTCATACACATAAAAAAAATTAAAAAATTAAAAAAAAACAAAACAAACCCCCAAAACTGTTAGAGGCCCCGTGGTGGCAAAGGCATGTGATCTCTGTGAGACAGAGACCAGCCTGGTCTACAAAGCGAGTTCCAGGCCAGCTGGGGCTATTGGGAGATCTTGTTTCAAAAACAAAACAAAACAAAACAAAAACAAACAACACCTACCAGATCACTCGAGGATAGGGAAACCTCAGCAGAGTGCTGCCCTTTGGTAGGGCTATGTTTGCATGCAGTTGCGTGGGTCTGCACCCTGTCTGTCACTGAAAGAGCTGATGGGACGAATTGGCATATTGGTAACAGATGACTAAATAACCACATCCCTGTAGCTTTCTCTTAGAGTGACAGTCTAATAAATCAGACAAGTCTTCTAGGTATAACAGTACCAAGTGCTTCGAGGTCCTTTACCCAATAAAAGGGATCATCACTATCAATCCTTTGCTAAAACAACTGCAAAAATCCCTTACTAGGGCTGGAGAGATAGCCTAGCGGTTAAGAGCACTGACGCTCTTGCAGAGGACCGGTTCGATCCCCAGCACCCATATGGTGGTAAGAACCGTCTGTAACTCCAATTCCAGGAGAACTCCAGTTCCAGGGAATCCGAGACCCTCTTCTGACTCCGTGGCATGGCACGACACGGGTGCACATACCTGCATGCAGACAATACATTCATACACATACAAAAATAAATAATAATAAAAAAAAATATAAAAAAAAAATCCCTTACTATTGCCGGGCGTGGTGGCGCACGCCTTTAATCCTAGCACTCGGGAGGCAGAGACAGGTGGATCTTTGTGAGTTCAAGGCCAGCCTGGTCTACAGAGTGAGTTCCAGGCCAGCTGGGGCTACAGGGAGACCCTGTCTCAAAAAGACCAAAAAAAAAAAATCCCTTACTACTTCGGCCCTCAGGATTCACTCCTCAGAGCAAGGGTAGCGATTTTCAAAAAATTACAAATCAGATGATTTTCTAACTCAGTCTCCCAGTTGAAAGTAGCCTGTGATTTCCCACTACACAACAACACACCAGACATTGTTGGCCATAACTTCCGGGGCCCTCCAGGCCCCTCGCACCTTCCTCCATGTTTGATTTCCTCTCCTTTCACCGGGTCCCAGCCACGCTGTTTTTTTTGTTTGTCTAAACTGCTTTCAGGATTCACAGGGCTTGTTTCTCTGCCGTAAAGCTTCCAGACTTGTTTTAAACTTTTTTTTTTTCCTCAACATGTAGTCCTTCCCTAGATGCTTGTGCGATTATTTGGGACTCAGATCAAATGTCACCCCCTCAGAGAGCCCTTTCCTGGTTTCCTCACACAGCATCTTTCAATTGCATGACTCAGCTGTGTTTTCTGTACAGCATTTACCTCTGTCTGCAATGACAGTTCCTATTTAGTAATTTATTTGCTAATTTTCTTCACTGGTGCATGGTTCATGAACTGAGCACAGAGATCTCATCTGATTTATCTCTACTGTTGCAGTAGATTATTGCTGTGAATGAACCACTCCAAAGCTTAGTTACTTAAAACAACATTTTATTTGTATCATGTCCCACTGAATTAGTCTTTTTATTCTTTTGGTCATATCTTCCATTGGGGATGATGTAGTATGTAAGGAACCACTTCAGATCCAGCACTGCTGAGGGATTAGAGCTTTAGTTATTGCGTTTTATAGTCTACTCCCAGAAATAGTTTTCATTACAGAGGTTAACTGAAGGCAGTCCTATTTTGCCCAGCAGTGATCTATGATTGTCTTGGTTCTCCAGGAATGCTGTAGGATGGATTTAGTTTAAATGCATCTTAAACTGAGGCATTCTGTCAAATAATTTATTTATTATTTATTAATTTACATATGTATAGATAGATTGATAGTGGTAGTGTGTGTGTCTGCATGTATTAGTGTTTTCATATGTATCGGTGCATTTGTGTGTATGCAGGTACATGTGGAGGTCAGAGGTTGGCATCAGAGTCTTCTCTAATCACTCTCTACTTTATACATGGATCTAGGGTCTTCACTTGGCTCCAGAGCTTGCCAGTTTGGCTAGTCTAGTTAGCAAAATTTTCCTGGGATGCCTGTCTCTCCCTTTAGAGCACTGGAATTAGAGGTGGGCTGCCACACAAGGCATTTACTTGGTCCTCACACTTGTAAGGCAAACAGCATGTTATCTGCTGAGCCCCCTCCCCATCCCAGTCAAATCAGCTTACATGTGTTTTATTCTTAGTAATCTACACAACTTCTCTTTTTCCCTTAAAAACCAATGCCTGTCTCCCCAAACAAATCATAGTCAAAACAAACGAGGTACTCAAGATGACATCAGCCCCACTTGTCTTAAGTCCTGGCGTTGTGACAAACAGCTGCCAGTTATGATGACAGATGGTAGATCCAACAGAGCTGCTAAGTCTTTTTCACCTTTTCTCTTTCTAGGTCACCCCTAAAGAGAATCATATTTGGAGTCACATCAGCCTCACAGTCACCACCCAGTGGAGCAACTATGTTGTTTGGTAATTGGTGACATTAGCAAAAATATAGTTCTGCAGCTGCTAGCAGAGGGTTTGACTCTTTCTGGCTTCTCGAAGTTTTGCGATTTCCTGTCCTGCCTTACAGACTTCTCAAAGGCTTCTTTCGTGGCGCTGGTTTCCTGCAAGTGGTGTTTCATGATGTCAACACCATTGACCACTGTGTTTCCGTGTCTTCACCGCTGGGGCTTTCAACAGAGATTTTCTACCAGGGAACAGCTCAGCAGTGTTGTCCTGCTGGCCATCTTTCCCTCCACCCCTGCATGGCTGGTCTTCCACATCTTGTAAATGTGAGGGGACATAGCTGCTGCTGACGTTGTTCAAGTGCACAGGCAGCGATTCTAATGTGCACTCATGTTAGAGAATCGGTGATCAGTTGCCAATAGCCAGCCATCAGGTCTTGAATATTCAGCAATTGTTGTGCAGTGCTGGGATCAAATCCGCAGTCTTGAGATTGGCTAGGCAAGTGCTCTCTACCAGTGAGCTCCACCTTCAGCCTGATTCTGCTCTAGTCTGTCAGTCTAAGCATTCAGAAGACCTGCCAGGATTAAAGTGATTGAAATCATCAGTTCTGCCTTATTAAAATTTTTTTATTTTTAAAATATATTTTTATTGTTATTAAACTTTTCATATGACATATATCATTTCTCCATCCAATTTAGACTCATTTCCCTTTCCATGCCCCCCACCCTACCAGAGTTTCCTTAAAATTTTTTACTCTTGCCGGGTGTGGTGGCACACGCCTTTAATCCTAGCACTTGGGAGGCAGAGGCAGGTGGATCTTTGTGAGTTCAAGGCCAGCCTGGTCTACAGAGTGAGTTCCAGGACAGCTAGGGTTATAGGGAGACCCTGTCTTGAAAAGACCAAAAAAATTTTTTTACACTTATAATTAATTAATTAATTAATTAGAGTGTGTGAGAGAGAGAGAGAGAGAGAGAGAGAGTGTGTGTGTGTGTGTGTGTGTGTGTGTGTGTGTCCTGTGACCATCAAAGGACAACTTGCACATCTCTCCTTCTGTCATGAAGTCTTCCACTATTGAACTCAGGTCTTCAGGCTTAGCAACAAGTCCCTTTGCCTGAGAAGACATCTTGCCAACCCCAGTTCTGTCCCTTGAAGGGTGAGTGACAGAAGAACTGTGGGATGGGAGATGTCATTGCCACGTCTTTAGAGATGATAGCCTGCCACATTACAGTTTCAATACCCTCTACAGTATCAGAGGTGTTAAGGACACAGTATTTGTTTAATGAGTGAATTAAAAGGGAAGGAAAGGGCTGGAGAGATAACCTAGCGGTTAAGAGCACCGACTGCTCTTGCAGAGGTCCCAGGTTCGATCCCCAGCACCACATGGCATCTGTAACTCCAATTCCAGGAGAACTCCAGTTCCAGGGGAATCCAATTTAAAAAATAAATAAATAAATAAATAAATAAATAAAAGGGAAGGAAGAAGTTCTGGGTAAACGAAAACACCTAGTGCATACGTTGAAACTGCTTTGCTTTCTTTAAGCCTAATTGTCAGGGTTAGATAGTAAAAAAATAGAACCTAACTGACTGTTGCATATAGAACAGCCCAGACTCTGCTCCAAAATGGATTTTTCTTATGCATCCTGGAGAGATCTGACTGCAAGTGCATATGTACCAGCCTGGGGGGGGGGGCTTTGAAAGAAGACTCTGGGGTCATCTTGATCAGGGGACATTTGATAGGACAGTGAATCCCTGGAGGGTTCCGTGCAGCACAGAGCAGGAGCTGTAGCTGGGAATAAAAGTCAGGGCGAGTCAAAAAACCAGGCTAAGGAGGTCGGGGTTTGTCCTGAAGGCAGCAGATGGCCAGTAAAATTTACAGCTAGGGAATTCACATGGAGGAAACCTTGTTCAAGGACGATTACTTGATTTGGGGCTAAAGTCAATACGAGGCTGTTAAAATTCTTACTGTCGGTTACAGATCTAGTTTTTCACCCTGTCACTTTCAGATCCTGTTCTCTGGGAATGGACGTATGCTTTCTGCTTTTCTGAATCTGGCTCCCTTCTTTTCACAAAGCAAGTAAAAATTGTCACCTGGAGGAACTGTTCTGAAGATGAAGAAAGATGACCTGTGTGAAGTGGTGAACCAGAGGAGGAAACTCGGTACAAGAAGAGTTATTTTTAGAACAAGTTACTCCATTCATTCTTTCAACAAATATTGATTGAGTATTTATGGCCGGGACTCACCAAGTATAAATAGGTTCAAGGGAGACAACAGAAAACCAGTAACATTCCTGATGACCAACACCTAAGATTCCAGAAGGAAGAGTCAATTCACAAATAAATCCATAATAACTTTGTTACATGGAAACAGGTGGCAACTGTGGAGAGAAATAAAACAGTGAGGAGAGTGGTGCTGTTTTACACACAGTGTTCATGTAGGTTTCTCAAGGAAATGATATTTCGGCAGAGCCCAGAACAAAGGAGGATGTAGCTAGCCATTCTTTGGTGAGAAAGGAACTCCAAGAGAGGGAGGGATAGTGCAGAGATCCTGTGGAGAGCAGTGCTTGGAATTCTGAAAAAGAGTATGCTGAGCCCGAGGGAGTGAGCTCTGTGTAGACCCAGAAGCCCAGGCTGAGTAGACAGAGACCATGCAAGGTGGGGTCTGGGAGCCCAGGTCAGGACTTGGGATTTGATTCCACGGGCAGTTGGCAGCCACTGGAGGATTTAAGAAGTAACCTGGTGCCAGCCTGCAGCTGGCCTGGGGAGATTGGACCCTGGCAACAGGTAGTTCATGCAGCATCAGGATGGGAGATTGCTTTTCGTTCTTCCAAGTCACTGACTCCCACTCTCCGGTCTTTCCTTTCCCCTTTCCTTTCCTTTTCTTCCCTTTTAATCTTTTCATTTCTTTGAGACAGTCTAGAAGCTCCCCTTCCCCAAGCTGGCCCGTCTATGCATCTGAGGATGGCATTGTACTTCTGATAAGCCTCCCTCTACCTTCCAAGTGCTGAAATTAGAGTTGTATGATACCATGTCTGATTTATTCAGTGCTGGGGATAGAACCCAGGGCTGTGTGTGTACTAGGAAAGCACTCAACCTGCTGGTTTGTTTCCAGGTCCTGGGATATATCAGTCAACAAAGCAAACAGACCTCTTGGCCTGACAGACTTTTATATTCCACAAATAAAGAAACATGCAGTAACACTTATGTTAACTTACATGGTAATAACTGCACAAGAGGAAAACCAAGTATGAGAAAGGAACATAGACTGGGATGGAGGAGGCTGTAACTTTAAATTGGTATGTCAAAAAGCGTTTCTCTGAGGATGTTAAACAAGGATGTACAGGAAAGCCACGGAAGCTTTTGAGGTGTGTGCAAGGCTGAAGCTTTGAGAAGAAGTGAAGCAGTGAAAGCAGAAGTGTGGACATGGGAGTGTGCTGGGTAGGTTTCAGGAGAACAAGTCAGCTGGCCCAGCCTGACAGTGTTGGAGGGAGAAACAACAGCAGATGAAGCCACAGCCCAGTGAGATGGATCACTGTGGGCCACTGTACAGTTCTGCCTTTTACTGTGAATGATATGGGAGTCACTGGAGTGTGTGATCAGAGGAGTACCATTGTCTGCAGTGCATTTAAAAGGATCCCTCTGCTGTGTGTGGAAGGGTGGCACAGGTGTGTGTGTTATTTTCCTGTTACCATGGTGACATATCCTGGGCAAAAGCAACATAACAAAGAAAAGTGTTCGTTGTTTTGGTTTATGTTTCCAGAGGGGTAGAGTCCATCATGGCCCAGAAGGCAGCAAGCAAGGAAGGCAGGTCAAAGGAGCAGGAGGCTGGCTGATCAAGTTTTCACCCTCACATAGAAATAAATGGGGGGGGGAGAGAGAGAGAGAGAGAGAGAGAGAGAGAGAGAGAGAGAGAGAGAGAGAGAACAGGATGTTGGATGAGACTATGAAACCTCAAAGACTATCCCCTAGTGGTGGACTTCCTCCAGCAAGGCTCCACCTCCTAAAGGCTCCAGAACCTCTCCAAACAGCTATACCAACTGGGGACTGAGTGTGCAACCACATGAGCCTATGAGAACATCTCTCATTCAAGCCACCACAGTGTGGTAGGGAGTGGGGGGAGGTGTGGATGCAGAGTGACAGCACCAGACAGGGAGGCAGAAATGCAAGAAATGCATTCCAAATATATTCATGTCTCTCTAGCCAGAGCCGACAGGGTCACGGGTAGATTGCCATGGGTAGTTGTGAGACAGAAGGAAAAGGCACGATCTCTTGGGAATCAGGTTTCATGAATGATAGAAATTCACATTTTTCTGTTTTGAATAAGAAGCTGGTTCATCCTTATTTTCACTCCTTCCTTTAAGGCTTTTAAATGGGATGTCTCTCAGCTTCCACGAGAGCAGAATGCCTTCTCTGTCCACTGTACAACCTTCCCAAGATGGCAGTAGTGAGCCCTATTTCATCTCTCTGCAAGCCAAGTACTCAACTCGCATGAGCACATCACTATGTCTAGTAAAGATCCAATGACTGAAAGCAAATGTCGCCCCTGTGTGCTGCCTTGTCAGTCTGTGGGAGCTTTATTCTTTGTTTCCTTGAAGAGCCTGTCTGGGGACCCTTTACCATGCCCAAGCATAGGCCTTAACAAGCATGAGGACTGGAATTTGGATCCTCAGAACTGCTGTAAATGCTGATTGGCTATGGAGACCTACCTATAATTCCAGCCTCTAAGAGCAGAGATGGAGGCTTCACGGAGCAAACTGTCCAATAAGACTCGTCATGTTGGCTAGCTCTGAGAGACCATGCTTCATTGAATAAGCTGGAAGGGACACTGAGGATGATTCCTAACATTAACCTTCCATACACACACGCACACACACACACACACACCCCCACCACCACCACCACATATACATGGTACACACAAAAATGGAAAAGAGCCGAGCATGGTGGCGCACACCTTTAATCCTAGCACTCAGGAGGCAGAGGCAGGCAGATCTTTGTGAGTTCAAGGCCAGCCTGGTCTATAGAGGGAGTTCCTCTCTCAAAAAGACCAAAAAAAAAAAAAAATGGAAAAGAAATGTGAATTTGGATGGGTGTTTTGGATACATAATGGGCACACAATGGTGGAGAGAAGAATGCAAGGGACAGGTGATCAAGCTTCAGGCCTAAAGAGCCTGCACTACAGAGGAGGCAATAGGAATGAGGAGGGAAAAGGGACATGGAAGAAGCTTAGACAATTGAGTGTGGTGACACGGACAGGGAGGCAGAAGGAGAATCAACAGTGGCCCTGTGATTGTGACATTCTTGCCCAAAGGTGTTGAGTTGAAGTTAGAGGGGATGCTGCTAGTCAGCTTTCCATCACTGTGACAGAGTTCCTTACATAAACAACTTAAAGGGGGCTGGAGAGATGGCCTAGCGGTTAAGAGCGCCGATCGCTCTTGCAGAGGACCCGGGTTCAATCCCCAGCACCCACATGGCAGCTAAGAACCATCTGTAACTCCAATTCCAGGAGAACTCCAGTTCCAGGGGAATCCGAGACCCTCTTCTGACCTCCGCGACTTTGCACGACACAGGTGCGCAGACCTACATGCAAACAGTACATTCATACACATAAATAAATAAAATAAAAATTAAAAAAATAAACAACTTGGGAGGAAAGATTTATTTTGGCACATGGTTTCAATTGCTGGCCTGATTTACTTGGGTCTTGTGGTGAGGCAGAAGATCATGGCGCAAGGGTGTGGTGGACCAAAGCTGCTCACCTCAGATGGGCAGGGAGCAAAGAGGGAGAGGAAGAGAAAGAGAGAGGGAGAGAGAGAGAGAGAGAGAGAGAGAGAGAGAGAGAGAGTCAGGAAGAAGATATGCCCTTCAAAGGCATGTTCACAGTGACCTGCTTCCTCTAGCTAGGCTCCACCTTTTAATATCTCATTCAGCTATAAACTCATGGGTGACGTAGTCCCTTGATAGGATTAGCACATCATGGTCGAATCGTCTCTCAATTGTGCCATCTACTGAGGATCAAACTTTCAACACATGAGCCTTGGAGAACACTTCATATCCAAACCACAGTAGACACAGGAATGCTCCAGCTCAGGCAGTGAGCAAAGCCAACTGAGTAAAAGAGAGTTGGAGAATGGAAGCAGAGACTGAGTTTTACAGACTCAGAGAAGGGGTTTGGGATGGAGAGTGATGTAGACTGACCACCAACCATGTGCCAGGCACATTGCTAGTGCTTTACTTGTGTGGTCACAAGCAACTCTTTATTTTAATTTTTAATTTTTTTTTTTGAGACAGGGTCTCCCTATAGACCCAGCTGGCCTGAGCTCACTCTGCAGACTTGGCTGGCCTTGAACTCACAGAGATCTGCCTGCCTCTGCTTCCCGAGTGCTAGGATTAAAGGTGTGCGCCACCAAGCCTGGCTTAAAGATGGTTCTTAGCTGCCATGTAGGGAATCAAACCCGGGTCCTCTGCAATAGTAGTTGGTGCTCTTAACCTCTGAGCCATCTCTCCAGCCCCACAAGCAACTCTTAAAGGTGTCTAAAGGGAGGGTGCTTTCATTTACAGAGGAGGTAACATGCACAAGAAAGTGAGGGGATTCTTGGATTATCACCAGTGACAAGCAGCCACAGATGAATTCCTCCTCCTGAAATGGTGATGAAGTTCACAAAGTCAGTGAGTGTCTCCAAGGGGAAGAGGACAATGCACTAAGACACCCTGCCACTTACGGAGCCTGGACTACATGCCAAGAATTGCACATACATCATCATCTCCAGACTCCAAAGTCTAGGGAGTTTTGTTCCCATGTGAGAGTCAAGCCAGCTAGTGCTTAGAGGGTTAATGACTTTTTCAAGGTCACAGAGCCAATGATAGTGGAATTGGTATTTATAATGGTTAATACTGACTGATAACTTGACAAATCTGTAATTACTTAGGAAACAAAAACCTCTGGGCTTGTCTAAGAGGAAGGTTCTAGATTGAGTTAATTAAGGTAGGAAGATTCGCCCTAATGTAGGTGGGGTCATTCCATGGGCTGAGGTCCTGGAGTGAATAAATTAGGAGAAAGTAAGCTGAGCACCAACTCTGTGGGTGCAGAGTGACGAACTGCTTCATGCTCCTGTCATCAGACCTTCTCCTCTATGATGGACTGTTGCCTCCAACTGTGAGCCAAAGAAAGCCCTTCTTTCCTTAAGTTGCCTTTGTGAGGTATTCTATCACAGCCATTAGAAAGGGTAATTAATACAATATTAAAAAACTTAAGACTATTACTCCAAATCCTGTCCTCTGAAAATGAGGTTTCAAAGTCATGTCTTTTTATTTATTTTTTTTATATTTTATTTTACTTTTTTTTGTCTTTTGAGACAGGGTCACCATGTAGCCCCAGCTAGCCTGGAACTCACTATATAGACCAGGCTGGTCTTGAACTCACAGAGATCCACCTGCCTCTGCCTCCTGAGTGCTGTCAAAGTCATGTTCTTAAAGGCCCTGGAGATCCATAAATAGGACTCAAGAGACGTGGAGCTGGGAAGCTCTACTTTTCATGGACTGTGACACTGAAACTACATGAAAACATTTCTTTTTGTCTCTTTGAGACAGGGTCTCCCTTTAGTCCCAGCTGGCCTGGAGTTTGGTATGTAGACCAGGCTGGCCTTTAACTCACAGAGATCCACCTGCCTCTGCCTCCCAAGTGCTGGGATTAAAGGCTTGTGCCACCATGCCCGGCACATGAAAACATTTTTGTATGAAAAAATTTTTAATGAACATTATTTCACTTATGCCATAAAAAGTTACCTGTGAGTCTGAGAATGAAGAATTGAGAAAAAGCCACTGAATTTAGAAACTACGAGCTTGATGTTGACCAGGGAGCCAGAGCTCTTTGGTTGCTAGCAACAGAAAGCAGCTCCAGCCATTGTGGGCAGAAAAAGTGTGAAAATGCAAAGGAAAATCATCTGAAAGCAGCGTTGAGAGAGCTTTTGGATTAGTCATGAGGTCCTCAAGAAGCAGGCCCTGTGCACTTTTCGGATTGCCACAGAGGATGGCAATTTTCTCCTTTGGTCACTATCTAGACTTGATTACATTGAGCCCAGAGGCCCAAGATGTGTATCAGGCATTATGTGATGCCTATCGTTTGGATAAGAATAGCTTGCGATATATTCTTTTCTCTATCTGCCATGGGCAACACAGTCCCTGTCATCATGTACCCATTCTGTCTACATTTCAACAGAAGTTCCCTACAGAGGAAATGCTACTTCTTTCTTCTTCTTGCCCCATTAAGCCCCCACTTTCCCTCCCTTCCTTAGAATACTAACTCTGAACCTGTGTCTCTTGAATTATAATTCCTAAGACCCAAGAAAAGTCCTCTTTATTTTTGCAGAGTCTGAGTTTGGGTTGATCAACCAGAAATTTATGAAAGTGGTGTGAAGAGGCAGTGAATCTATTTTCCTTTCCTAAAAGACCCAGGGCTGGAATTTACTGCTGCCAAGCAATGGCACTAACTGATGTGGTTTGGCTCACAGAATTGAAGCGAAGGCTGAAAGAGCCCACATTTGGAAAGGAGGTAAAACAGGAAGAAAGGAGGTTGTCCCAGGATGCCTACGAGGGAGCTTGGGTCTTTTGCTGTTCTTTGTTCAAGACTAACATATCCAGGACTAACTGCATCTGACTGAACATTATTTGTCTAGAGGTAGAACAGGCACTTTGATGGACAATCCTTCCATCAGCTGCTGTCTTGGTATATGAAGACTATCCCAAATCACAATCAGAGGAAAGGTAGATAGATGGTAGGTGACCAAACAAAATAGCCAATAAATCCAGACAATGAAGTTTCCATAAAATAAAAGGAAGTTTGACAGTGTTCAATGGTTCAAGAGGACAAAGCTCCATTATATATTTAAGGTACCCTGTTTGATCCTGAGAATTTCTCAAATCTTTGCCATTAACTTTATAGTCACTTTAGAGTGGGTATGTCTACAGGTGACTAACAGCCTCTCCCATTATAAACCTTTCCTTTCTAGTTCCTTTCTCTTACAAATATTTCATGCTCATGAAGTCATGCCCACAATTTTGTTTTTTTTTAAACAAATCTATTTTTTAAGTTTTAAAAAAATTTTAAAATTTACTTATTGTTTTTTATGTATATGAGTGTATTGTCTGCATGTAGGTTGGTGCACCCGTGTTGTGCAATGCTATGGAGGTCAGAAGAGGGCATCGGATTCCCCTGGAACTGGAGTTAAAGACGATTCTTAGCCACCATGTGGGTGCTGGTAATCGAACCTGAGTCCTCTGCAAGAGCAATTGGTGCTCTTAACCGCTGAGCCATCTCTCCAGCCCCTCATGCCCACAATTTTGAATGCACCATCTATTTTTTTAAAAAATTTTATTTGTTTCTAGGTGTGTATGGGTGTGCATGCATGCACATGCATGTGTGCGTGTGCCACCATCCCCAGCAGAAGACAACTTTTTAGAGTTGGTTCTCTCTACCGCATGGCTTTGGGAACTCAAACTCAGACTTATAGGAGAAGTGCTTTTAACTGCTGAGCTATCTTGGCAATTAATGAATGCATCTTTTTTATTCAACTCAAATGTCTGTATAATATCAAAATAATTGGAACCAAAAGAATGCAAGGAGTTGGCATGTATCTCCTGATTTATGATTGATGGGCTGGGTTTTCACCAGCAAGTCACTTTGCTTAGTTGAATCACAGTTTCTTTCCTTCCTTCCTTCCTTCCTTCCTTCCTTCCTTCCTTCCTTCCTTCCTTCCTTCCTTCCTTCTTTCTTTCCTTCCTTCCTTTCCTTCCTCCTCCCTCCCTTTCTTTCTTTCTTTCTTTCTTTCTTTCTTTCTTTCTTTCTTTCTTTCTTTCTTTCTTTCTTTCTTTCTTTCTTTCTTTCTTTCTTTTTCTTTCTTTCTCTCTTTTCCTTCCTTCCTTTCCTTCCTCCCTCCCTCCCCCTCTTATCTTTCTCTTTCTTTCTTCTTTCTTTCTTTCTTTCTTTCTTTCTTTCCTTTCTTCGTTGAGGGGAGGTTTGTTTTTTTTTTTTGTCTTTTCGAGACAGGGTCTCCCTGTAGCCCCACTTGCCTGGAACTCACTTGTAGACCAGGCTGGCCTTTGAACTCCAAAGATCCGCATGGCCTCTTGCCGCCTGAGTCTTTTGGAGACAGGGTCTGCCTGTACCCCAGCTAGCTTGGAACATCACCAGGCTGGGCACTTGATTTTACAGATCTCTACTTGCCTCTGCCTCCAGATATTAAATATATATATATTACATAATATATATATAAAATTGGAATAAGAGCCATTTCACCCATACAGCTGTTAAATACATACAAGCTACTTTTTGGGGGAGACAGAGTCTTCCTTTAGTCCCAGCTGTCCTGGATCTCACTATATAGACCAGACTGGTCTTGAACTCACAGAGATATGGCTGTCTCTGGCCACCCCCCCCCCAGTGCTGGATAGGAATAAGAACAATATCCAAAAAAAGCCTAACACATATTTTAAAAATTATTTATTTATTTTATTTTAAATAATGGGTCATAAGTAATGAATACAACCATCCTCAATGTAAAACCAATTGCACGTAATTATGTCCAAACTTTATAACCAGAGGCCCCCATTGTCCAGACTGGGGGAGCTTATATGTATTATCATTTATCAATGGAGTCCAGTCTAACCATGCGCCCTCTTTCCGCAGATTGTTCCCTAGGCTTTAGAAAAGGACACAAAGCCGGGCGTGGTGGCAGCACGCCTTTAATCCTAGCACTTGGGGAAGGCAGAGGCCAGGCGATCTTTGTGAGTCCAACGGCCAGCCGTGGGCTACAGGTAGTGAAGGTTCCAGGACAGCTGGGACGGACAAGCTACAGGGAGACCCTGCCTCAAAAAAGCCAAAAAAAAAAAAAAAAAAAAAGAAAAGAAAAGGAACACAAGTGGGCGAGAAGCCGAACAGCCTACTTTCTTTGGAGATGTTGTTTTGGACTCTGATCTGTTCAGGCTGTTTCCTTTCATGGGCTGGCAGTTTATCCCGAAATAACCTTTTACTCCTACTGATGTAGCACAAGCAGTTAGATATACAGGCATTTAAACAGTACTAATTATTATGGTAGGTTACGTTGGTATAGATACAGATATTTGGGTGGTATGCTAATCCATGGCCTATAGCTTTTCTGTAAAAGTTGACAAGGTGTTACTGTGGCTTATAACATCTCCTAACCACTAGAGGACTTAAGGTTGTGGCATGAGCCCTGAATTATTCCTCCAAGGAGAGAGATAATAGCCAATTAGATTTGAGATATAAAGACATTTGGCTGCCACTGCTGCACAGTATTTCCAGGCAGGTGAGGTGTAGCTGCTGAAATATAAATTGTAGTCCACATCAGCTTCACTTATAATTTGTATAACAACAACTTTGGGGTTAATTGATACGAATATTCTCTACAATGATTGTGTTGTACAGTATCAACTTGTAACGCTTTCTTCTACCGGTAGGATAATCTAGCTAAAGGAATTAAGTTAGCTTCCCAAATTAGCAACATACAGGAAATGATAAACTGAGTAAATTTAATGCAGAAAAGTTGGCTCAGCTAAACGTTAAAAGGAAGAAAAGCCTCAGACTGCTACGGGTATCAAACATCTCTGTGGATCCTAACTGTAACAACTATTTATTTATTTATTTATTTATTTATTTATTTATTTATTTATTTACTTTTGGTCTTTTCAAAACAGGTCTCCCTGTAGCCCCAGCTGTCCTGGAACTCACTCTGTAGGCCAGGCTGGCCTTGAACTCACAAAGATCCACCTGTCTCTGCCTCCCAAGTGCTAGGATTAAAGGTGTGCACCACCATGCCTGGCTTCGTAACACTATTTATAATGTGCCCTAATGAACTTTACCTTTCAGGTGCCGCAAAGTTTTAACATAAGAGACTTCCTTACCTCCCTTTCATAGAACAAAGAAAAACATGATGGTAATGAAGTCATTCCCTAAATGTAAATTAGAGCTGACAGTTATAGAGGTAATCTCTTATAAAAGCAATATAGTTTCCTTCTTTAATTGACTGATAGTCATAGGAACTGTGAAAGGATAGTTCTCTATTCAGAGCCAAATATAATACTAAAGTCTATATAAGCTGGGTAATTGAGTAAAATATATTAATACAGGAGAGCTCTGTTATCAGAAATGGATTAGTCAGCCAAGGAGATGTTGGCTAGGGGATCTAAGTCCCCCGCCCCCCAAAAAGATAAAGGCTTTTTGCCAGAAAACTGGGATACCTGCAAGAAGAGAGGCGGTAAGGCCCTGCTGTCGAAGACCTGGTGTAAGCATGGGAAAGATATATTGAGACCACACCTGCAAGTGTACAGATGGCCTCTGGAATGTCAGAGAGTGTTACCAAAGGTCAGTAAATCAACAAAGCAAATATTGGTCTCCTTGAGTCAAGCAAGACTCCTCTGTCAGCATCAGCTATACCTCACCTGACTGGAAATATTTATTATTTTTTATGTGTATGAGTGTACTGTCTGCATGTAGGTTGGTGCACCCGTGTCATGCAATTCTTGGAAGTCAGAAGAGGGAGTTGGATTTCCCTGGAACTGGAGTTAAAGACAGTTCTGAGCCGCCATGTGGGTGCTGGGAATTGAACCTGGGTCCTCTGCAAGAGCAGTTGGTGCTCTTAACCACTGAGCCATCTCTCCAGCCCAAGAAGCTATTTTTCAGTGAGTTCTAGGACATGCCCCTCCGAAGGTCACAAAATTAAATGGCCCTGGATAGGTGGTTAATAGGTATGGAAGCAGTGGGCAGGGGAATACGGAGCGAGAAGGATGGCAGGAATTAGGGAAACTGGAGAGAATGCTTCCCTCATGCAAAGAAAACAGCCTAGCTTAGCTCTAGGTCACAGCTTTCGAAGTGTGATCCCCTTACCAGCAGTATCAGCATCACTTGATCTTGTGAGAAATGCACATTCTCAGGTTCCACCCCAGACCTACGGAATCAAAACTCATGCAGTCCCAGGCAGGCTTCAAACTTGCTATGATGCCAAGGATGACTTTGAACTTCTAATCCACATGCCTAGTTTATAGAGGCCTGGAGATGGAGCCCAGGGCTTCAGGTACGCTAGACAAGCCCTCTACCAACTGACCCCCACAATCTACATTTTAGCAAGCCTTCAAGTGCTTCTCATCCAGGTACAGTTTTAAGGCCTGTGCTCTCCCTGATGATTGCTTTATAAGCTTGCAAGGCTGTGCTGCCAGATCTAGTAATTTTCCAAGAGAATTGAGAAGTTCAATTTTTATTTGAAATTCTTCACTTTTAAATCTTGGCAACTCATTCAGAATTTAAAAATATGCTGTGTGGGCTAATAATATATGTGCTCCAGCTGGATCAGCAACCTCTAGTTCTGTGCTTTTCCTTTGGCCCTAGTAATAATTCTACAAGATGTTAGGACGATGCTCATTTTGTGGAGGAAAATGTAGATTCTAAATGTGAAACGCTGCTTTAAGTCACAGGCCAGAAGTGATTAACTACTGATTTGGACTCTTATGGCTTTGGTCAATAGCCTCTGTTGTTTTTATTTAGGCAGAAAGGAAACTGTACAACTGCCTAGCTCAGAGCCTGGCATCAAAAAAGCTGAACATCTGATACCACTGACCTTGGAAACTTTTCTCCATCTTCTACCCAACTCCTACTCCCTGAGCCTTAGGCTAATCCACATTCCCTTAAGAGAGCACTAATTGGCAGGGGAGCCCGTGAGAGCCTGGGAGGGGTTAGACCCATAATATCCTGGCAGAGGAACTGGCTAAGTCCAGGAAGCTGCTGCGGGCAGGAGTGCCCAGGGCTAAATGTTCCAGTAGCCAGCTGGTCCACAGGCTAAAACCAGTTGCTCACCGTTGTCCTCCGTGTGCCCCGGATTTCAGGAGCCTGCCCAGGGCTGTGACCTCACCCACTCTTGCACTCCTTGACTTTCTCTGAGCTCAGAGTAAATACCTTTGGCCTCTCCCAGCAATGGCACGTCTCCAGCGCCCTGCCGGAAGAGATGTTCTTTGACTCTTTTACGAACATCCGTCACGGAGACAGCAGTTGATTGCATTTATATTAGCAAACTCTACTTGCCTGTCTTCCTAACTGTAGGTGTTGCAGACCCCTCTCTAGCCTCTAGCAGAATCCTGGGCCTTACAAAAACCTCAGATTGCTGGAGCCAGAAGAGTGCCTGCAGGTATTTCTTAACTACTTTAGTAATTGTTTTGGCATTTATCACTCTGGATTCTGAAGTTTGGTAGTCACAGCTGTACTTAACTATCTCCAGGGCTTCCGTGGACACCCAAAAACACAGTGGCTCCTGACTGCTCCCCCCACCCAACCCTCGGACATTCTAGTAAGGCTGAATTGTTTGCTGCTGTTCTCAGAACTTAGCCATTCTGCCCAAAGATGCTGGAAAGCTGGCCAAGAAAGACAAAGACCCAGTAAACAAATCTGGGGACCAGGCCAAAAAGCAGTGGCCCAAAGGCAAAGTTCCAGACACTGTCAGCAACCTAGACCTGTTTAACAAAGCTACGTACAAAAAACTCTGTAAGGAAGTTGCCAATGATAAACTTATTACTCCAGCTGTGGCCTCTGAGAGACCAAGATTTGGGGTTCCCTGGCTAGTGCAGCCCTTCAGGAGCTCCTTAGTAAATTACTTTTCAAAGTGGTTTCAAAGCATAAAGCTTACACCAGAAATACAAAGGGTAGAGATGACCCAGATGCTGGTGAAGATGCATGAACAACAGACTGTACATTTTGAAAAATAAAACTTCATTAAATTAAAAAAGCTAGAATGGTATTAGCATAGAACCTGAGTACATTCTGGAATACTTTCAAGCATGCATGATACTCACTACCATGTAAATGCTATACAAATAACTGTACATTGTATTGCTTAGGGTACAAAGACAAGAAACAACAATCTATGTTCAGTACAGATGCAGTTTTCTCCAAATATTTTCCATTAGAGATTGATTGAATCTAAGGATATGGACCCTGGAATAAAGGGCTCACTGTGTGCACCAGCCTCCTTCATAATGGTAAGCACTTATCATTTGTTGGATGCTCGTGGGTGAGTGTCTGATGTTTGTAAGGCCAGGCAAACTCTGGGGTTCCTCTCAATCAATGTGGACTTGCCCAACCTCAGTGAGTACCAGAGGGAACATTACATTTCTGTTCTCATAGAAGTTTTCTTTAATTATCATTCTTTCTTGTTTTCTTTGTAGAACTGGGGCTTGAACCAAGGGCCTCACACATCCTAGGCAAGTGCTGTGGCTACGAAGCCACATTCCCAGCCCTCAATCATTATCGTTTTTTTTTTTTTTTTTGGTCTTTTTGGTCCCCCTGTAGCCCCAGCTGTTCTGGAGCTGGCTCTGTAGACCAGGCTGGCCTTGACCTCACAGAGATCCACCTGCCTCTGCCTCCCAAGTGCTGGGATTAAAGGCATGTGCCACCATGCTCAGCAATCATCATTCTTATAGTTGACAAAATGGCTCTTCATTCAAGACCCTCCAAATGGGGCCTGGTGGGGGTAGGAGTAGATAGTCCTTTTTGATTACAGTTGAACTCAAGGGGTTCACACCTTGGTGAGCTGAAATAAACCCAAAGAGTAGAGAAAGATTCATTCGTTAGCTGCAGCAGGCTAGCAGAGCAAGGAAGCATTTTTGAGGAGATGTTCTCCCCAGCAAAGGAAGAGGAATTTGTTAGGGAGGCCTTTATATATTCATCTGGGGGAGACACTTAGGGAAAGGACATGGAAAGGACATTCCTGCACATGTCCATAGTGGTTTGAAAACACAGGAAGGGCTATGTTGAGGCCACATTAGGGCGGAAATCTGCCCCAAGGGCACCTGCTTTGTTTAGTCACTTTCTACCTACTAAATATTAAGATGGAACAGAGGAAGCACAGGCTTGGCCAATGAGATGTGGGTTCCAAATCTTACCTGAACAGCTTAGGAAGGGAATTTGGGATGAGGGATCCTAAGCCTCTGGATGTCCAGTTTGTGTGTCATAGAGTAATATCTCTCTAGTCATAGTTTACCGGAAAGACCCCAAGAGACAAAGAGCATCCGGTTCAGCCCTGACAGAGTGTGGTGTCAAGACGCAGAGGGTGCTCTGGAACAGAGGGGCTGGAAGCCCTGCCCAGGTGTCTCACCTTCTCCCACCTGCTCCCTTGTCACATGGGTGGGCTCCTTCAGCGATGACTGCTATTTCTGCACACTCTGCCACAGAAGCTGCCACGAGTAATCCCTACAGAGGTCAGCACTATAATCGTCTCACCCCACGTCCAACCACTTAATCTGTCCCTGCTCTTTCCTCCTCTACCCCAGACTCTAGTCATTCCAGGGAGATCTCATGCTCTTGAAAAAGACCCCAGGATCCCTGGGTCCGGGCCCTCTGTTCCTGCTGTCCTGCCCTGCCCTCATGCTTCAAGGAGGGAGAAAGAGAGAGGAGTGGACAAATGTCCGGCTGCAGCTGGTTGAGCTGCTCCTGGCCTGGAAGCTGCCTCAGTTCCTGGTTCCCACCGGAGCCAAGAGTGACACCTGATCCCGGGGGATTGTGAAATGGCATGAGGTGGCAGGGCGCCCGAGCTGCCCGCCTCCCACACCCCTCGCCTGGCCCCGCCCCCAGCGCGTGTGGTTAAATCCCCCCACCCAGGCTGCAGTTCACGCCTGCCCCCCACTTGGCCCAGCACCATGCCTGTCTGTCGCCTCTGCCCGCCAGCTGCCGGCCTCCTTGGGCTGCTGCTCAGCCTCCTCATGGCCACAGGTGAGAGCAGAAGGGAGAGGCCCAGGGCCCAAAAGCGACAGCCAGGCAGGGGGGCTCGGGAAGTTGGATTCTGGTGTTGAAGTGGGGGAGACCGAGGACAATTAAAATTAGGGACCTTTGGGGCCTAAAATTAGTGATTTTTGAGTCTTAAGGTCTAGGGTCCAATACCCCTCACCCCCATGGGAACACCACTGAAAGTCGGAGGGGCGGGGGCTCTGTGCTGAAGGAGGGTGGAGAGAGACTCCGCCTGCGTGACTGAAGCTTCCAGAGGGTTAGTGGCTCTGGTCCTCAGAGGACTGGGATTTGAGGGTCTAGAGCCAAGCCTTAGGGTGCTTCCAAGGGTCAGAGATCCCTGCCCTGAGGTGGGGCCTCTGGGATGTGCAGGAAGTGCCCTCCACCCCAGAAGGTCAGAGAATGAGAAGTCTTTGGCATTGAAGGGTGGGTGTCCTGGAGCAGGCGGTGCGCATCCTCTGCAGCGGGGCTTCCTTCTCCCTCTGACGGCCCTCTGCTTCCACCCACCCCAGGCACTGGAGCAGAGAAACCCGGCGTGTGTCCGGAGCTGGAGGTGAGCTCGAACTGCACCGAGGAGTGCGTCCTGGACAGCGACTGCGCCGACACCCGCAAGTGCTGCAAGGCCGGCTGCAGCTCCATCTGCTCCACGCCCAATGGTAACCTGGCGGCAACCCGGAGGAGGGGACAGGGCGGGGCCGCAGAGGGCTGCGGAAGGCGGGAGCGCCCGGGTTCCTGGAAGAAGGGCACCCCCAGACCCAGGGACCCCAAGACGGCCGAGGAGGATGAAACCCGATCCACACGGGCCCTGGGGGAAACAAAGACGTCAGTGAGGCATAGCCCAGGGGAGGCCCCCTCCATTCCTGGTACTTGAGTGTCTGATGCATGACGGGCTTCCGGGCACACGCAGCCAGACTTGGTTCCGGGGATCCAGGGCGCAGTGGTTTCCCTTCTTGGGCGGCTGCAGCCTGGTCAATGCCCCGCTGTGGTCAGAGCCGAGCCCTGAGCCCTGGGGAGTTCTCGCCTCTCCAGGCGCCTTCCACCACTACCAGGCATGGACGGACAGCGCCTGGCCTGGCGTGACTCCTCGGATTCCTCCCTCGGGGCGCGAAAAAACTTTCTTCCCGTATCTTAAGTCTGGAAGTCAGCTGTAGAAAGAACTGTTCTTGCTCAAAGTCACACCGCCATCCCGTGGCTGTCAGCGGTGTTTCTTCCTTGGGCACTTCCTGATTGAGTGACTGGTGTGAGGAGTCAGGATGGGGTGGAGGGAAGCACTCCCGTGCTCCATCAGCGGTACTTGTTGGAGGTCAAGTCTCTACCAGGCCACGGGCTCTGATCAGGGTAGAAGGTGACAGTGGGATGCACTCTAAGCTTCCCATTTACCAGAGGGAAAAGTTGAGGCAGGAAGGATGTTGGGGGTCAGGGGAAATGGGAACTCAAACAAAGGTATGTAATTACTCGTCTTTACTCAGAATAAAGCCCTCCCTACACCTGTGATTTTTTTCCTATTTCCCAGAAAGATGCTGGCAGACTCTAGACTTTATTTATTTATTTATTTATTTATTTATTTATTTATTTATTTATTTAGTCTTTTTGAGACAGGGTCTCTCTCTAGCCCCAGCTGTCCTGGAACTCACTCTGTAGACTAGGGTGGCCTTGAACTACCTCCCAAGTGCTAGGATTAAAGGCATGCACCATCACGCCCGGCTTAGATGCATTTATAATTATTACCAGTCCTCAGACACTATGAGCAGGGAGGTGGAAGGTGGAGGGAGGACTTGCCCATCAGGGACAGCTGGTGGGTGTGCAGATCCTGTGGGTAGGCCTGGGAAAGGAGAACTAGAAAGACTGAGGCGAGCAAGCTGATAGATCAGAGAGGAGAAGTAAAAGAACTCAGTGTCATTAGGCAGATGAACACCTTGTTCCCTTGTCTCAGATGGATGAACTGAGACACAGGCCAGATGGCCTCCTGATCCAGGGAGGGAGCCTGGAGATGTCAATCCTAGCTCTGCCAGTTCCTAGGAGTGTGGGCCTGAGTCAGTTGCCTTTTCAGTCTGAACCTCTGCTTTCCTGTCTGCACAATGGGAATATTTGACTGTGGGGTTAACAAGGGGGCTGAATGAAATGGTTGCACAGGAAGTGTGCTCAGAGAGTGGACACTCAGCAGGGTAGTTTGCGATGGTAGAAAAATCATTTCTGGACAACTCTTATTCTGTCTCAGGGCAGCCATGTGTCTATCTGATAGGAGCATTTGTACTGGAAAGCACCAGGCAACCTCTCCTCCCTCAGTCCTTTCAGCCAATTACCCACTGCAGTATGTGCATCTTACATTTTGGGGGGCCCTTGCTCCCTTCCCCACACCCCTAGGAAATGGACCACCGTGTTGGGGGTGTGTATATGGTATTATCTGTTCACGGGCGATGGTATATGTGTGGAGGGCCATGGGACTTAGTGATTGTAACCAGGAATGAGCCTGTGGGCGTGGAGTGCAGGGGATGTGTGGCCACCCTCACCTGTGCAGTGCACTTTACAGTTTGTAAGTAACACAGCACCTGGTGGCTACTGTATATGCTATGGAGCCAGCTTTCCTGTGATTCAAATCTTGCTTCAATCCTGTATGACTGCAGGCAAAGCTCTCAGCAACATATGGTTTCCTCCTCTGCAATGTAAAGGAATTTTAATGGACCCATTCCTTCCTTTAAGGTTATTGTAAGATTATTTAGCTAGTGCCTAAATAGTGCATAGTACATAGTGGAACATCTAATTGTTCACCATAACTCAGTAGTTTGGTTGGGGAGAGGGTAATGCATGTTTACCTCCATTGTTTTGCAACAACCTGCGGGTGGTGGTGGTGGTAGGGATTCCGAGTGGCGTCTAAAGACTGGAGCTTTGGGAGATTTGGGTCCTAGTTCATAGGGTTAGAAAATGGAAGAGCTGGGACTCAAACTGAGGTCCTATGATCCCAAAGCTGTCTGCATACAGGAGGAAGAATTTTCAATAATCTCCCCAGGACCCCTCACAGTAGCTCAGGTTCCCCAAGTTCACCTGGAGTAGGCAGCTCTGCTGTCGGTGAAGCAGCTGAAGGCTGGGGGTCAGCCAAGCTTTGCAGTGTCCTCCGCTGACCTCCCCTTACTCCCTCTTCTACCTAGAAAAGCCAGGCTCCTGCCCCAGTGTGGACTTACCCCAGCTTGGCATCTGCGAAGACCAGTGTGACATGGACAGCCAGTGTCCTGGCAACATGAAATGCTGCCGCAATGGCTGTGGGAAGGTGTCTTGTGTCACACCAAGATTCTGAGGTAGGTGGGAGCATGGGAGGAGGTTCAGGGATGTGCAGAGGTCGAGGTGCTTACAGTGGGCAGAAAAAGAAGAGCTGGGAAAACACGCTACTGCCAATAAAGCTGTCTATATAGTTACTGTCACTAACTTAACTAGTGTTTATTGATCATCTACAGCATGCCATGAGGGAACTCTAGGCCCTGGGAGTGTCTGTGAGCAAACAACTCAGGAAAAAAAGTCCTTGTGATGAACTTTATCACCTAATGGACGATTTACAAGATAAATGAGCAGGCTGATTTTGTAGCATGTTATGGGAAGGTAAATGTCCTGGGATAAAGAAAACAGGAGCGGACTGGAGAGATGGCTCTCAAACCAGTGGTTTGAGAGCACTGGCTTTTCTTGCAGAAGACCCAGGTTCGATTCCCAGCACCTATACAGCGGCTAGCAACTGTCTATTACTTCAGTTCCAGGGGAATCTGATCCCCTCTTCTGACCTCTGCAGGCATTGCATGACCCAGGTGCACTTACATACATGCAGGCAATGCACTCGTTCACATAAAATAAAAAAAATAAATAAATAAAACATTTTTTAAAAAAGAAAACAGGCAGGAGATTAGATGCCCCAAGGGAAGGGAGATAAGGAGCAGTACTATAAATTTTACATGAGACAGTGGGTGACGACCTCACCAAGAAGGTGGGACATGAAAGGGCTGTGAGCAGGTCAAAGGAGTGCTGCTGACAGAGGGCATGGGGGCAAGAGAATCCCTGGGGGCACTAAAGGAACACCCTGAGGGTTGGGCAGGTGAGTGGGAGAAAGAAGAAGAAAGGACAGAAGGTATCGTGGGCCTGGGGCTGCACATTTGGGTTCTTAGAGGCAGTGTCGTGACCCAGAGTTGTTGTGCCCTCAGACAGAGACTTGCTCTGACTGACTTTTCAGAGTAGTCTCCTGTGATGTGCCCTAGTGTGGATGAACTATAGACGACGGCAGGGCGGACTCATAGACTCACCTGTCAGTGGACAGGTAGGGAGGCAGAAGAGACAGGTGGTAGGTTTGCCCCTTGGTGAAGAAGGGTGCTGAAGCAGTGTTTGTTGATGAACTTCTGAACTTGCCTTTGGTTTAACAGTAAGTCAGGTGTTGGAGGGGAATAGTTGTGTCCTGGGGGAGGGAACCGTGGATGGAAGGGAAAGGACCAGTGGCCAGCGGTGCTGAGGAGAAAGCAATTCTTTGCATTGCTAGTGTGAAGCAGAATAGCTGATCTGTAAATTCTCCCAAGCCTCATCTTTGTGGAATAAATGTGGCAGAGATGGCTAAAGTCAGTAGCTGTTTCAGATGTGTTTGAAGTGGGTTAAGCACTTGCTCTGAGCAGGCCAGGGCTAAGTTCAGTAACTTCAGTGCCTCTGGTCCGGAAAGGAAGCAGTTGTGGAGTCACCCTTTCCCTAGTATAGACTTAAAAATTAAAAACAAAAAGTAGGAAGACGTAAAGGGGAAAATGAAGCAGACTTGGTTGGTCCATGGAGTGACCCAGTAAGGATGAGGCAGAGACAGGTGCTGTGTGGGCAGGATGCCATTCCAGCCAGAGGGAGCAGGAGGAGCCAGGACTTGAACCTGCCCTTTGTTGAAACCACAGATTGCTGCTGGAACCCAAATAGTGCATAACAGAGAGAACCGAAGCCCAGAGAGGGCAAACGTGCCCACGCTCTCATGCTTGTTATTCCAAAGTGTGCTTTTTAGTGCCTAGGAAGGAGTCAGCATCTCCCTAGGACTCAGAGCCCTGCTAGGTGGCAAGTGTCTCATCTTAATGAGTGTCAGCTGGAGGCAGGGTGGGCATTGCAGGCAGGAAGACCCGCATTCAGATTTCAGCTCTGACCCTTCAGTGACCTCTTCATCTTCCTGCTTACAGAATGGGAGTAAATATCATTTATTAGTCACTCATCTCAACCACCCAAGGAAGGAAGGGATGGCAGGACTTCCTGGTGGTAGAGGGGAAATTCCTAGAGACTAATGCCTGTGGGTCTCAGGTAGGCCACAGAGGTCAGTTCGGACCATGATATATCCGTGTCCTGGAGCAGGTATGAGCTGAAGAGTAAGAAATGAGCCTAGAATGTGCAAAGAAATATAAGCAGACCCCAAAGAAGGTAAAGCTTTGCTGAGTGTCCGAGCTGGAGGGCTGGTTCAGTATGTAAGCTGTTGGTACTTACATCTAGTATGAAAGATGTTATTGCTGATGATGATGTCGCGATTTTCTTCCTTCAGCTTTGGCCACTACCAGCCCGAGGACTGGGGAGAGGATGTCTCTTGTGGACTCTGCATCTGGAGTCGTCCCTGCTGGTCTTCCCCTTGCCCTGGCTTCTGCCTTTCTTCCTGGCCCCTAAACAGCTTCTCCCTTTCCCAACCAATAAAGTAATCAATTTCAGCAATGCAAGTGCCACAGCGTCTGTTTTTATTACTCTGAACCTGTTTCTCCTGACTTGTGTTGAGGTGGGTGGGCAAGTAGGAGGCAACTGGGTCATCTTGGTATGAGGTCCAGAGAGAGTAGCTTCAGAACTGTGAATAGTTATTCAGGGCCTGTGTCCCATGTGTTTGTATTTCCGGGGTGGATGCTTGCACCAATCTTGTGAGGCTGATGGTTATTTTCCAAGGGTCATGGGTGTCAACATGGGCTAATAAAGGGGTTGGACTGCCTCCAAAGTCACCCATGTTCACTGCTGGATGAATGTGTTGTGTGTCTATCTGCCAGACAGTGTGCTGGGAGACTTACTCATGAGTCTCCCAAAACCTATAGAGTAGTTAGTAAGATTCCCAGGGTCTAGGAAGAAGGCTCCATCAGTAAAGTGCCCACTGCACAAGCATGAGAACCCCAATCCAGATCCCTAGTATTCATGTGTCAAAAAAAGTGGGTGTGTGCATGGATCTGGTTAATCCCCAGATCTCAAGCTGGGCGTGGTGGAGCATGCTCTTAATCCCAGCACTCAGGAGGCAGAAGCAGGCAGATCTCAGTGAGTTCAAGGCCAGCCTGGTCTACAGAGTGAGTTCCAGGCCAGCTGGAGCTACAGGGAGACCCTGTCTCAAAAACACCAAAAATAAATAAATAAATAAATAAATAATCTCCAGATCTCACTGGCCAGGTAGTTTAGCCATGCAGTGAGCACTGAGTTCAATAAGAGACACTGTCTCTAAAAATAAGGTGGAGGGGCTAGACAGACGGGTCTGTGGTTAAGAGTATTGCTCTTCCAGATAGCTGGGTTCAGTTCCAAGTACCCACATGGTGGCTCAACCATCACACACACTGCACACACACACACACACACACACATATATACACTCAGGAACATAACATATAAATAATTTTTTTTTGGTCTTTTTGAGACAGTGTCTCCCTTTAGCCCCAGTTGACTTGGAACTCACTATGTAGACCAGGTTGGCCTTAAACTCAGAAATCTGCCTGCCTCTACCTCCCAAGTGCTGGGAGGTAAAATAAATTTTTTTTTTGAGACCTGGTCTCCTTTTAGTCCCAGATAGCCTGGAGCTTGCTATATAGACCAGGCTGGTCTTGAACTTGCAGAGATCTGCTTGCCTCTGCCTCCCAAGTGCTAGGATTAAAGGCGTGTGCCACCACGCCCAGCAATAAATAATTTTTTTTAAATAAAAAAAACAACCAGTGGAGACTGTCAACCCTGAGATTAAAAAAAAAAGACAGGTGTGGCAGCATATGCTTTTAATCCCAGCACTCAGGAGGCAGAAGCAGGTGGCACTCTGTGAATTTAAAGCCAATCTGGTCTAGTGAAACTGTTTAAAAAAAAAAAACTTTTTTTGAACTAGAGAGAGAGCTCAGCAGTTAAGAGCACTGGCTGCTTTTGTAAAGGACCTGAGTTTGGCTCCCAGCACCCACATGACAGCAATCGAACAGCTATAACTACAGTTCCAGGGGATCTGATGCCCTGTTCTGGCTTCTGTGAGCATTACACAAATGTGGTGCAGTTCTATACATGCAAAACACACATAAAATAAAAATAATAAAAAAATTTTAAAATTTGAGGCTGGAGAGATGGCTCAGCAGTTATGAGCATAGGCTGTTCTTGCAGAGAACCTGGGTCCAAATCCTAGCACCCACATGGCAACTAAGAACCATCCGTAACTCCAGATCTAGGGGATTTAATGCCCCCCTCTAACCTCAGCAGGCATTGAAGGATATGGATTCACTTACATACATGCAGGCATAGCACTCACACACATAAAATAAAAAGAAATAAACAAATTTAATATGTGTGTGTGTGCATGCACATCAAGACACATGTATGGAGGTCAGAGGAAGGTAGCTTGCAGAAATTGGTTCTCTCCATCATGTGGGCTCAGGGGGTTGAATTCAGGTTGTCAGGCTTGGTGGCATGCACCCCTTCCCACTGAGCCATCTTGCCAGCAGTCCTGTGGTCTTAACGCAGTCTGCCAGTCTATGTGCCTCATCCCTACTCTTGAAGTGACTGAGCAGATCATCTTTGTATTCTCCTCTCTCCAGTTTGTAATAACTGTTGTTGCTTAAGGCAAACCAAAGAAATCCAACATCATCATTCATCAGTGCCCTCCACATTTGACAGGAAGACACAACATAACCTTGGTAGAGGAAGCCTTTCTTTCTTTCTTTTTTAATTTTATTTATTTCTGTATGTGTATGAATGTACTGTCTGCATACAGGTTTGTGCACCCGTGTCGTGCAATGCGCGGAGGTCAGAAGAGGGTGTCAGATTCCTCTGGAATTGGAGTTCTCCTGGAATTGGAGTTTCGGACGGTTCTCAGCTGCCATGTGGGTGCTGGGGATTGAACCCGGGTCCTCTGTAAGAGCGGTCCGCGCTCTTAACCGCTAGGCCATCTCTCCAGTCCCAGGAAGCCTTTCTTAAAAATACCTTATCTAGGGCCTGGAGAGATGGCTCAGCTATTAAGAGCACTGGCTGCTCTTGTAGAGGACCTGGCTTCTATTCCCAGCACCCACATGGTGGCTAACAATAGTCTCTAACTCCAGTTCCCAGGGGATCTTCTGCCCTCTTCTTTCCTCCTCAGGCATTGCATGCATGTGGTGCATTTACATACATGCAGGCAAAACACTTATATACATAAGGTAAAAATAAACAAATCAAAAAATTATTTAAAAAATTAGCCCGGTGTGTTAGCACACATCTCTAATCTCAGCACTCCAGCAGTTAGACCTCTGTTGGTTCAAAGCCAGCTTGGTCTACATATTGAGTTCTAGGTCAGGTGGGGCCACAAAGAGACCCTGTTAGATGAGGGGGGGAAAGGCTGGGCATGGTGGCACATGCCTTTAATCCCAGCACTTGGGAGGTAGAGGCAGGCAGATCTCTGAGTTCAAAGCTGACTGGTCTACATAGCGAGCTCCAGGCCAGCTGGGACTAAAGGGAGACCCTGTCTCAAAAAGACCAAAAAAAAAAAAATCTATTTTTAAAATTAAAAGTGATGTTAAAATCTTTGGGTATTTTTTCTCTATGACTCTCTCTTCCTGACTCCAGAGTCCAGGGTAGGCCCTTTTGCTATCATCCCTTGTTTTTCCAACTCACCCCTCCCACTTCCAAAGGTTTGTTTCCGAGTGGGTGGAGCAAAAGTGCATACCAAGATCCAGTGCTCCTCTAAACTTGCCCAGGGTATTTGTATATATCTGTGTATTTACAAGGAAGATCTTAAAATTTTGAACAAGATGCCAGCACGTGTACAATTTCAGGCATAGAATCGAAGTGATCTTAGGCATAGAATCGAAGTGTTTTGACGAATGCACCTTTTTTTAAAAATTTATTTTATTTTATTTATTTTTGTATGTGTATGAGTGTACTGTCTGCATGTAGGTTTGTGCACCCGTGTCGTGCAATGCCGCGGAGGTCAGAAGAGGGCATTGGATTCCCCTGGAACTGGAGTTCTCCTGGAATTGGAGTTACAGACGATTCTCAGCCGCCATGTGGGTGCTGGGGATTGAACCCGGGTCCTCTGCAAGAGCAGTCGGTGCTCTTAACCACTAGGCTATCTCTCCAGCCCCACGACGAATGCAGCTTTTATTCACGCACCCACAAAGCCTCAGGAGGCCCTTAGAACTCAAGGCTCTATGGAGAGCCAAGTTCTCCTTAGCGGGTCAGGAGACTTTGCAGACTTTGTCACATTTGTCTTTGCTCAGAAAGTTGTTGCTGTTGCCTTTGCAGCCTCCATAGTGGAACAGCTCACATTTACCAACTCTGACGTTGTAAAACCATCTCCAGAAGGCAGGCTCGACACACCCTGTTTTGAGGGAAGTTTGCATACAGCCGGGATGAAATTCTTGGCTGCCTCTGAATAAGAAGAATGTTAAGGAAGCCGAATCCATCCCCTTCTCTGGGAGCTGTGAGGCCATGGTGACAGCTGTCCTCTCCTCACCCAGCCTTACCCATCTCCATGGAAGCTTGCGCTTCTGCAAGTAACGAAGGTGCCTTGCTGAGAACCCAACTACAGGGAATTCACAGCTGATCTCCCGACTCATTACCTCACGGTGCTGCAGAAATGCCCCCTCTCCAAGCCTCCAATTGGTGGTTTGTGATACCCAGGAGCTGAACTTTCTTTCCAACTGAATCCTTCCCGTGACGATCTAAGAGTTTCGGCTCTGCTCAACCGTTTCATGGACTCTGCAAGGTTTTTTTATTTTTTTTTTTATTCTTTGATGTTGAGTATGTTCATAAATCAGTCGGCTCGTGCTGCAATGCGAGGCAACGAGCGGATCCCTGGACTGAGTTCTCTGGATTGGTAAGAGTTACGCATGTGGGTGCGGGACGATCCGGTCCTCCGCAGAGTGTGCCTACCGAGACTCCGTCCCAGAGGGATTTAAATCTGAGAGTGGGGTTCAGAGCTTGACCCTGCCATTCTGGATGTGCATCCTTGAACAAATGACTCATCTCCTTCACATTCAAATTTCTTCATTAAAAAAAGAAGTCTAAGGCCTGGAGGGTGGCTCAGGAGTTAAGAGCACAAACAACTCTACACTTGGAGAAGACCAGAGGTTAGCTCCCAGTATCCATGTCCAGAAGCCCACAACTACCTTAACTCCAGCTGCAGGGGCTCCCACATCCACCTCTGGCCTCTGATGGGGCCCTGCACTCGCTGGTGCCTCAAAACCACAACTAGGACACCATGCAAACTACACGTGATTAAAAGAAAATTAAACTTTTTTTAGAAACATGATGGTACGTGCCAAGTGTCAGCATTTATCTTAGTGGCTCATTGAGAGGTGAAAGACAGCCAACAAGGGTGGGTGTAATGGCTCATTGCCTTAATCTCGCTACTCGACGCAGAGCAGGAGGTTTTGTGACCAGGCTGGATCTCAGTACAGGCTAGCCAGACGCTATGATGGTGAAGGACTCTTGATCTACCAAAACAAAATAAAGCAAAGATAGCAGTCAACCGAAAAACTCACCGATCAATAGAAAACACAGATTGGGAAATAACTTAGAATAAATGTGTTCATAACTACCCCCTTCCGTTCCTAAGCAAAACCAGTCTTAACGGCAGGGACTCTAGCCCACTTACCCTGTGGCCCCAGTTCCCCATGCTTTTAGCTCTCAGCAGATGTTTGGCAAAAAAAGAATAATCATGAAAATCATCTTCAAGGCATTGCTAGAAGTTTTTTCTGTTATTTTCTGATCATTAATTTGCATTTTGTATCTTTTTTAATTCTTTTTTTTATTTTTGTGTGTACTGTCTTTTCGAAGTTCAAGGGTCTCCCTGTTAGCCCCAAGCTGTCTAGAATCTTACTCTGATAGAGCCCAGCGCTGAAGCCTTGATACCACAAGATCCGCCTGCCTCTGCCTCCCAAGTGCTAGGAATTAAGGGCAGATTGTGCCACCACACCTCTGGCAATAAATTCTATTTTTTCTATATTGTTGCTTCACATGTTATGTGGGTGTGTGTGTCATGTGTCTTATACCTGCTAGTTCATGTTGGGCTATGTTCACCTGTATGTCTTGCTCATATGTGCATGGTAGGTCTGTGGTGGATGTTTTGAAGTTGAGTGTCCCCCATAGGTCTAAGTATTTCAGACATTTTGTCTCCAGTTGGTTGGCATCTGTTTTTGGACTGTGTCTTTAAGAAGTTGTTGCCGTGCTAGAGGAGTATGTTATTGGGGCAGGCTTAGTGAGTTTTAACATAGCCTCATGGTCTACAGTTGCTCTCTTCTCTCGCTTCCTGGTGCATCATTGCAAGATGTTGACCCTCCTGCATATGCTGCTCCAGTTCCAGCCATCATGCCTACCTCCCCACAATGAGACTCTAATCCCCTGGAGAACACCAATTGTTAAGCTCGAAATAAACTCTTCCTTTCTATAAGTTCTTGGTCATGGATGTTTATCTCACAGCAACAGACAAGTGACTAACTACAGTCATTTGGTACCAGAGAGGTGTTGGTGACTGTGGTTGTGAAAGAACGATTGAGCCCATGGTAAATGTTTGGAGAAATGTGGAGGACTTTTGAACTCTTAGTGGCTTAAAAGCTGTCTGACTACTGCATAGCGAGGTCTTAAAAGGGCCATTTACTGTGGAGGCCTGGAAGAAAGAACATGCTTGCCAAAAGATTGTCGGTTTCCATCAGGAAAATAGAAGACTTGGGCAGCGAACTGGAGATCATTTTGAGGTAAAAGAGTCTGGACGAGCAGTTTGGCCCGATCGCGCCCAATGCTTGCCTGATGCTAAGTTGAAATCCAATGGGACTGAATGTCTTGTGCAGTAAGGACTATTTTCATGAGGCAGTCTTAACATAGAAATGATGGTGGCATTGGCTTTTAAATGGTGAATATAGTAGCAGACCTACAGTGAAAAAGAGCAACATGGCGGCAGAAGGTAAATGCAGATGTACAGTTTTTGTGGATCTGGAAAAGTCACACTAGAAGATTAAAGGTGGGGCCACGTCTTGTGAAGGAGAGGCTCCTTTTCATAAGGAGACTAAAGTGATTAAGGAGAGGCCTGGAGATTTACAAGTAAACAAAAGAATCAGTGCCTTCAGGGCAAGACCACACCCAGCTAATCCTCCAGCAAGTCCAGGGCAGAGAAAAATTGCAAATGTGGTTGAAATAGGCCCGAGTCCATCCCAAACTTGCAGCCAGATTCGGCAATTTCATTCACATGGTGCTGGCTTTAGAGGCATGAAGTTTGCAAGAGTGAAGGGGTCATCAGTTCTTTCTCCATGGTTTCAGAGAGCTGCCAAGGTCAGGCAGAGCACAGCAGGGGTGTCCCTGCATAAAGAAGGCCCTGATAGGCCATTGCATGAAGCTGTGAATGTGAAGCCTGATTGGCAGTGGAGACCCCAAGAAGACATTCGAGATGCCAGACCTGTGAGATATTTGCCAAGGAGAGCTGCATACAGGGAGTGGCAGCCGTGTCGTACAATGCCTCGGAGGTCAGAAGAGGGTGTGGGATTCCCCTGGAACTGGAGTTAAAGATGGTTCTCAGCCGCCATGTGGGTGCTGGGGATCGATCCTGGGTCCTCTGCAAGAGCAGTCGGCACTCTTAACCACTGAGCCATCTCTCCAGCCCCACTGCTATTTTTTTTTATGTTATATATTGTTCATCTCTCTACCAATACAATTTTAATTCTTCCAAGGCAGAGTCTTCTCCAGCTCCTTACTGCCTGGTACGTAAGCAGACACTAATGTACATTTGACGACTTGGACTAAATCAATTTCTTGTCCTGCTGGGTGAGAAGGGGATTCTGTGCTGCTAGACCTCTGCTCGATTCCCAGTCTGCTCTCTGAGACCCCACATTCTGTAGTGACCTCATTTTGGTTCCCAGTGAAGCTCTTGGCAGAAGGTGAGGATCAGGAGGAAGGAGAAGGAGGCCTGGCGCTGCATGGTGGCGGCGAGCACTGGCCCAGCCTGGAACTGCATGGTTGCAGCGAGCACTGGCCCAGCCTGGCACTGCCTTTTAGGGAGAAGAATCTAAGAGGAGGGGCTAGCCCTGCATTCTGCTCACTCACTCCTAACTTCTGTGCCCCTGGGACTGGCTGCTTCTGGAACAGAGAGTCCTAACAAAGCACGGTTGTGTCATTCAACCTCCTGGACTTATCTGATCTGGCCACCAAAGCCAGTTGCAGCCATCTCAGTATAGAACCCCTATAACAATAGTGGAACAGTAGTGACTAGTTGCCGAAAGCCTTTATTTTTCCAGGCACTACATAAAATATACCCCAGACATTGTTTGTCCCTGAAATTTACACAAGAATCCCAGAAGACTAGGAACCCCATGTTTCCTACATGGGTTGAGTGTGTCATCAAGAGGTGAACAGGAAACTTGGTCCCCAGCATTGCAGTGTTGAGAGACGGTTGATTCTTTAACAGATGGAACTTAGAGCAAAGTAATCGAGTCACTGAGGTGCTATTCTTGGAAGAGACCAATGGAGTACTCATGAGACCTTGGTTAGCTCCCTTGAGAGTGAGGGGTTGGAGATATGGCTCAACAGTTAAAAGTATATACTAATCTCAAAGAGGATTTGAGTTTGGTTCCCAGCACCCATGTTCTGCTGCTAACAACCACTTATAACTCTAGCTCCAGGGGAATCTAACACCTCTGGCCTCCACTGGCACACATACATGCGCATAGTTGAAAGCAAGATAAATCTCTGAAAAAAGCAAGCCTGACCCCTAAGTTGCTCTGAATTCCTGTTTCACTGTGTGATCTCTTCCTTTTAAATGCTGTATTCCTTATGCCCATAGCCATCCTGTCCCACAGCAAAAGTCTGGCCCTCACTGGTAAGTTAGACTGATAGGACAACTTTACCTTGGACTTTCAGCTTCTAAAATGAACTAAATAAATCACTTAAAAAATAAGTCCTGGAGCCTCAGACAATTATACCAACAGAAAATGTACAAAGGTGCTCCATTTTGTGATGAGAAAAGGTTGAACCACTGTGACCTGTGTCTCTTGGAGAGGAAGTTTCAGAGCCAGGACTGTGACCCTAGTCTGTCTGGTGCTAATGACTTTGAACAAATAGGCCAGGTGTTGGGGCTGGAGAGATGGCTCAGCGGTTAAGAGTGCGGAGTGCTCTTGCAGAAGACCTGGGTTTGATTCCCAGCACCCACTTGGCAGCTAAGAACCATCTTTAAGCCAGGCATGGTGGCATACACCTTTAATCCTAGCACTCAGGAGGCAGAGGCAGGTGGATCTCTGTGTGTTCAAGGCCAGCCTGATCTACAGAATGAGTCTTGACCCTGTCTCAAAAAGCCAGAAAAAAAATCATTATACAAATAGGGCAGGTGCATTGTCAAGTGCTGCCTTCGTCACGCCTGGAAATTATGGGAACAACCCACACTTGATCTAGAAGTCAGAAATTGTCACCTATTTGGAGCAGGAAGAGACTCAGTGTATTTAAGCCAGAACACTAAGCGATTAGTGTAAAAACCAGATCCTGGTTTTACTTGGGAGGTGGAAGTAGGAAGATCAGAGGTTCAAGGTCATCCTTGGCTAAATAATGAGTTCAAGGCCAGCCTGGGCTACATGAGATCATGTCTCAAAAAGCAAAGAAAAAAGTTCACTGTAGAGAGAGGATCCGGATCTGTGGGGCTCAGAAGGCCATGTCACCTAGAAATGCACCCCGCCCACACTTCCCTACTGTCTCCACTCCTGGATCCAAAATTTTTGGAGGACAAAGCTGATGTACTTTGGTGGGATCTAGTAAGCCTGTGATGCAGAGTCCCAGATTGTGCAGAGCCCAGTCATTCATAAGAACAACCACAGTCATGCATTTCTTTATTTTTATTAATTGATAAAGTGACATTTTTTTTTGGTGTTTTTGAGACAGAGTCTCCCTGTAGCCCCAGCTGTCCTGGAACTCACTATGTAGACCAGGCTGGCCTTGGACCCACAGAAATCCACCTGCTGCCTCCTGAGTGCTGGGATTACAGGCGCGCGGCACCATGCCCAGCCAAAAGTGACATTTTTTTTTAATTTATTTTTATTTATTTATTTTTTTAATTTTTATTTATTTATTTGTGTGTATGAATGTACTGTCTGCATGTAGGTTTGTGCACCTGTGCCGTGCAATGCTGCAGAGGTCAGAAGAGGGCATTGGATTCCTTTGGAACTGGAGTTAAAGAAGGTTCTTAGCTGCCATGTGGGTGCTGGGACTCGAACCAGGGTCCTCTGCAAGAGCCATCGTGGTCTTAACCCCTGAGCCATCTCTCCAGCCCCAAGTTATGATGTCTTGAAATAGGTGTACATTGAGAGGTTACAGTCCCGCCTGTCTCCAGAAAATGCTGGTTCAGCATGTGCCACCATGCCTGTGCCACAAAGACCTTTTGGCCCTGGCTAGCAGGACCTCCCGCTGAGAACCAGACTTGCAGCGAAAGATGGAGCTCCCAAACCGTCCGCCCACGTCCCTCTCATTTTGGCGGAGCCTACAACTCCCAGAAAGCAACGCGGAAGGCGGAGGTGGGCCGCCGGTGACGGCGAGTTCTGTGATTGGTGATAAACTCGTGGCCAATTGGAGGCGTTGTTGTTAGGCAGTCCTGACCCAGTCCTCTGGAAGATGGTGGTAGGATGCTGTTGGAGAGCGCTATGGTTTGTGTAGACAACAGTGAGTACATGTGGAATGGAGACTTCCTCCCAACCCGGCTGCAGACCAAGCAGGATGCTGTCAACATTGTATGTTACTCAAAAACCTGAAGCAACCCTGAGAATAACTTGGGCCTCATTACACTGGCCAATGACTGTGAAGTGCTGACCACACTCACTCCTGACACCGGCTGCATCCTTTCCAAGTTCCACACTGTCCAACCCAAGGGCAAGATCACCTTCTGCACTGGCGTCCGAGTGGCCCATCTGGCTCTGAAGCACTGGTAAGGCAAAAATCACAAGATGCGCTTCATTGCCTTTGTGGGAAGCCCTGTGGAGGACAATGAGAAGGATCTGGTGAAACTAGCCAAATGCCTCAAGAAAGAAAAAGTGAATGTTGACATTATTAATTTTGGGGAAGAGGAAGTGAATACAGAGAAGCTGACAGCCTTCGTGAACACACTGAACGGAAAAGATGGAACTGGCTCACATCTAGTGACTGTGCCTCCTGGGCCCAGCCTGGCTGATACGCTCATCAGTTCTCCCATTCTGGCTGGTGAAGGTGGTGCCATGCTAGGTCTTGGTGCCAGTGACTTTGAATTTGGATTGGATCCCTGTGCTGATCCCGAGCTGGCCCTCGCTCTTCGTGTTTCTATGGAAGAGCAGAGGCAGCGGCAGGAAGAAGAGGCATGGAGGGCTGCTGCAGCCTCTGCAGCTGAGTCTGGAATTCGTACAGCTGAGACTGAAGACACAGATGATGCCCTGTTGAAAATGACCATCAACCAGCAGGAGTTTGGCCACGCTGGGCTTCCTGACCTGAGCAGCATGACTGAGGAAGAGCAGATTGCCTATGCCATGCAGATGTCTCTGCAGGGAGCAGAGTTTGCTCAAGCAGAGTCAGCTAACATTGATGCCAGTTCAGCCATGGATACATTGGAGCCAGTCAAGGAGGAAGATGATTATGATGTGATGCAGGACCCCGAGTTCTTGCAGAGTGTCTTAGAGAACCTTCCAGGTTGTGGATCCCAACAATGAGGCCATTCAAAATGCCATGGGCTCTCTGGCCTCCCAGGCCACCAAGGATGGCAAGAAGGACAAGAAAGAGGAAGAGAAGTGAGACTGGAGGGCAAGGGTAGCTGAGTCTGCCCAGGGGACTGTGTACAATGGAGTTGGATATACACTTAGATATGCTAGCTGCAGTCTTTGCAATTGAATAAAGCTTGGCAAATTAAAAAAGAAAAGAAATATGTAGGTGTACATTGTGGACTGACCCAATCAAGCTATTTAACATATCCGCTGCCTCACCTGTTCATCAGGGTGCACATGCCCACAGTGAGAAAATGAAAAACTCTCTCTTGGCAATTTTCAACTGTGTAATATACAGCTATAAGCTCTAGGCACCCTGTGGTTCAACAGGTCCCCATAACTTCTTGTCTAAATGAAACTTTGTAGCCCTTGAGTAACATCTCATCTCTTCTCCTTCTGCCCTCGTATACAATTTTACTGTTTTTTATGAGTTGGCTCTTTAAGATTCCATATGTAAGTGAGATTGCAAGGTGCTTTTCTCTTTGTGCCTGGCTTATTTCTCTCATTATAATGTCTTCTGTGCTCGTCCACACTGTCACAAACATCAGGATTTCCTTTGGTTTTCAGTCAGTGTCAAGATTAGTTGACAGTTAAAATTCATGTGATACCCCAGTTCTTAGAACACTGCATCCTGGGAAGTTTCCTCTGTAAGAGGCCATTTTCAGTTCTCTTGTGAGATGAGTGAATTATGTAAAAATGAAGGGGCTGTGAGATGAGTGAATTATGTAAAAATGGCTCAGCAGTTAAGAGCACTGACTGCTCTTGCAGAGGACCCGAGTTCGATTCCCAGCACCCACATGGCAGCTAAGAATGGTTTTAACTCCAGTTCCAGGGGAAATCCGACGCCTTCTTCTGACCTCTGCAGCACTGCATGACAGGGGTGCACCAACCTACATGAAGACAGTACATTCATACACATAAAAAATGAAGGTTACTCTATAGAATGAATGCCTTGGCCTTTCTTTCTTTCTTTGGATAGAGTCTTGCTATGTAGCCCGGATGCCCTGTGGGTTTTTTTGTGTATGTATGTAGTGGACTGGTACATGAAATGCCTGAGGAGGCCAGCAGAGGGTATCAGATCCCCTGGAATGGGAGTTATGGATGGTTGTTAGCCATCATATGGATGCTGGGAACTGAGCTTGTTAACCAGTGCTCTTAACCACTGGCAATCTCTCCACCTCTGGTATCAGACTATTGATCCTCAGCTTTCTAAGTGCTGGGATTATATGCATGAGCAGGCCAACTCTGCTATGTGGCTTTCACTTGCTAGGGAAGAGACTGCTGTCAAAATGCTCCAGGTCTGGTTCCCCATCAGCTACTTTCAGGCATTTCTTCATTAATGAATTCAAATCTAGTCTCATTGATTAACTCTTCTAGGATGTTTAAATCCGTGTCCATGTTAGGGGTCCTCATCTGTTCTCTGAGAGGAACTTTATGTGAAGGATGAGTTGTCAATTCAAGCTAGCATAATGCACCTTGGTGCTGAGCCACTGGCATTCTTTGGCTATGCTGAGGAACATCTCGATGCCATTTAGGGCAATGTTGATTGCCTCTGAAGACAGATACAGTTCAGGAAACCAGGCAGGAGATTCTTGCTTCACCCTATTAACTGACCTTTCTCTGTTGTTTGCACAGCTTCAAGGACTTTTTTTTTTTTACAATAATAATAGCTATTATTATTATTATTATTATTATTAGTCTTTTTGAGACAGGGTCTCCTTGTAGTCATAGCTCGCCTGGAACTTGCTATGTAGACCAGGCTGGCCTTGAACCCACAGAGATCCACCTGCCTCAGCCTCCCGAGTGCTGGGATTAAAGGCATGTACCACCACACCTGCCTTTAAGATTTATTATTTAGGGCTGGAGAGATGGCCTAGCAGTTAAGAGCGCCGACCGCTCTTACAGAGGACCCGGGTTCGATCCCCAGCACCTACATGGTGGCCGAGAACCGTCTGAAACTCCAGTTCCAGAACTCCAGTTCCAGGGGAATCCGACGCCCTCTTCTGGCCTCTGCGGCATTGCATGACATGGGTGCACAGACTTGCATGCAGACAGTACATTCATACACATACAGAAATAAATAAAATTAATAAAAAAAGATTTATTATTTATTATGTGTTTGCATATGTTTGTTTGTGTATGCACATGTGTGCAGGTGCCAAGGAGTCAAGAAGGCATCCCCTGGAACTGGAGTTCCAGGCAGTTGTAAGTGGCCCAGTGTGAGTGCTGGGAACAAAACTCCAGTCCTCTGTAAGAGCAGTGTGTGCTCTTGACCACTGAACCATTTCTTCAACCCCTCAAGGACTCTTTTAAAATGTCATTTTTCAGGGTGGCGAGATGGCCTAGCGGTTAAGAACACCGACTGCTCTTGCAGAGGACCTGGGTTCAATCCCCAGCACCCACATAGAGGCTGAGAACAGTCTTTAACTCCAGTTCCAGGGGAATCTGATGCCCTCTTCTGACCTCCGTGGATTGCATGACACGGGTGCACAGACCTGCATGCAGACAGTACACTCATACACATACAAAATAAAATAAAAAATATATAAAATGTCATTTTTCTTCCTGTTTTCATGAATGCAGTCATCAGAGAGGTACTTGGGTGACACAAACATTACCAACCCTGATGAAATCCACAGAGCATAGGTGGCTTGGATGAGCTGGTCCCCAGACAATGTGATCATGTAGACTTTTTCTGAGGCTCCTGGGCTTTTTTTACTCCTTTAAGAAATTACCCCATATGCATCACACAGTCCTCAATCCTTGTAGACTCGGCTTGCTCTTCCAATAACTTGTTCAGAGTGAGTTTCTAGGTTCACTTTATAAAACCTGTGCCTGAAGGGTTGTCATTAAATCCCAATGAACTTGAGCATGGAGCCACCATGGAAAGGCAATCAGTTCACCTGAGTGAATGAGAAGGAGGCTTTAGTCAATTTTGAGCTCAATGTCACCTGACTCTTAGTGAGTTCAACAAGTATCCAATTTTGCCCAGACTCTGCCTACAGGTTACATGGTGTTTTAGGACTTAGTAAAAAAAGAAAATTATAGACACACAGACTTTTAGATTATAGAAGTATTTTTTTCCCTTTGTTAACAGTGTGACAATAACTTGGCACAGCGGAGAGCAGTGCTTGATGAGGGGTAGCTGTGTGTGCTGATTTGGATTACCAGGCCTTGTGATCATGCATGAGAAGAAATAGCCTTGGAGAAGCCAGTGTCCTGTACCTGGCTTGCCCTCTGGGCTCGTTGATCGTTGATAGATGGCCCAGGGCCTCTGTTCTTCCTTGGTGTGGGAGTCAAAGAGTACTTGAAGTGACAGGCTGAAGAGAAATGGCGCTTGGTCTGTAGCCATGACGTTTGGTCTGTAGCTAAAAGGCGCTGGCTGAAGAATACAGTGCACATGCTTCAGTAAGTTTTAAGATGATTTGTTATGTTACCTTGTCAACTTCATGAACATAATATCTTACATAAGAAATTGTATCTATAGACGCAAAACTTATCTATTGATTGGTCCACTACTGTTATATAATCTGTCTGCTGATTGGCTCACTACTGGTATAAATATTCTTGGTTTCTAAGCTGTTGTTGTTAGTAGCATTAGTTGTTAGTAGCGTTAGTAATTGCATGCAATTGTTAGTAGCATTAGAAATTATAAAAGTTAAGAAGAAAATGGTACCATTAAAAGAAACTACAAAGAACAAGTAGACTGAGTGATTAATTCCCGGTCCGCCTCCAGTGATTCGCGCCACTGGACGGTGCACTTGGATGATCTGGGAAGCAGTGTTTTTGTAGTTCCAGAAGGTGGAGATCAAGAGTAAAATACTCCCTCTGTAGACCAAGCTGGCTTTGAACTCACAGACATCTACCTGCCTCTGCCTCCAGAGTGCTGGGATTAAAAGTGTGTGCCACCATGCCCCGTATTTTCAGTGTTTTAAGAACTCTCCGGGGCTGGAGAGATGGCTCACCAGTTAAGAGCACCTACTGCTCTTCCAGAGAACCCGGGTTTGATTCCTAGCTCCCACAGGGCAGCTAAGAACTGTCTTTAAGCCGGGCATGGTGGCACACGCTTTTAATCTTAGCACTTGGGAGGCAGAGGCAGGTGGATCTCTGAGTTTGAGGCCAGCCTGGTCTACAGAGTGACTTCCAGGCCAGCTGGGCTACAGGGAGACCCTGTCTCAAAAAGACAAAAAAATTCCCTATTCAGGTCCTTATCTACTGAGCTGGATAGCTTTAGTGTCAACTTGACACACCTGGGTTGAGGGAGCCTCAGTTGGGGAATTGGCTCCATTGGATTGGCCTGTGGCCACATCTATGGAGAATTATCTTGATGGTTGAGCAGTGTGGGAGGGCCCAGCCCACAATGAGTAGTGCCACCCTGGGCAGGTGGTTGTGTATGGTATAAGAAGGCGGGCTGGGCATGGGCCAGAGGAGCAAGCCAGTGAACGGCGTTCCTCCATGGCCTGTGCTTCAGCTCCTGCCTCCAGGTTCCTGCCCTGAGTCCTTGCCTTGGGCTCCCTAAGTGATGAACTGTGATCCAGGAGATGTAAGCTGAATAAACCATTTCCTCCCCAAGTTGGTTTTGGTCAGAGTGTTTTGTCACAGCAATGGAAGACAAATGAGGACATCTACAAAACACTTTTTTATTTTATTATTTTATTTTATTTTTGGTCTTTTTGAGACAGGGTCACCCTGTAGCCCCTGTTGGCCTGGAACACTTGGTATGTAGACCAGGCTGGTCTTGAACTCCCAGAGATCCCCTGCCTCTGCCTCCTGAGTCCTATGATTAAAAGCATGAACTACCCAGAGATCCCCTGCCTCTGCCTCCAGAGATCCCCTGCCTCTGCCTCCTGAGTCCTATGATTAAAAGCATGAACTACCACACCTGGCCAAAAACACCTTTAACAAAGATTTATGCCGGGTGTGGTGGCGCCTTTAATCCCAGCACTAGGGAGGCAGAGGCAGATGGATCTCTGTGAGTTCAAGGCCAGCCTGGTCTATAGAGCAAGCTTCAGGCCAGGTAGGACTAAATGGAGAACTTGTCTCAAAAAAAAAAAAAAAGAGAAAGATTTATTTATTTATATTTTCTTTGTTTGAGTGTTTTACTGCCATATATGTAAATGCACTCCTATTAATCAATGCACACAGAAGCCAGAAGATGGTGTTGAATCCCCTGGAACTGGAGTTAAGGATGAATGATTATTAGCCACTATGTGGGTGCTGGAAGTGAACCCAGGTCCTCTGGAAGAGCAGCCAGTTCTCTTAACCACTGAGCCATCTCTCTAGTCCCTTATCTGGAAAAACTTTATCTTCTCAGAAGTGTAGAGAGAGCTACCATGGTATGAGCCCCTGGTACATACCAGGCAGTTTTCTGCCATATATCATTACATCTTCACGAACATTCTTCTGACACTATGGTTGTCTGCATTTTGCCAATTTCCCTTTTAAAAGGGAAATGTGCTTTGTACACAGAACAAATGCACTTTTTCTAAACATATGTATCAGCAGAGTTTGCCTTTGGTTTTCTTCCCTTTTATTAAAGTATTCATTTGAAGTTAGTGTACAAACCAATACATTTTCTGGTGACATTTTCATGCATCCACATCACTGTACTTTGGTCTTATGGCCGCTGTGCACTATCATCACACTCCTGCTCGTCCTCTGTGCACTGTCTGTCTTCACACTCCTGCTCATTCTCTGCGCACTGTCTGTCTTCACACTCCTGCTCATCCTCTGTGCACTGTCATCACACTCCTGCTCGTCCTCTGTGCACTGTCGTCTTCACACTCCTGCTCATCCTCTGTGCACTGTCATCACACTCCTGCTCGTCCTCTGTGCACTGTTTGTCTTCACACTACTGCTCGTCCTCTGTGCACTGTCTTCACACTCCTGCTCATCCTCTGTGCACTGTTGTCTTCACACTCCTGCTCATCCTCTGTGCACTGTTGTCTTCACACCCCTGCTCATCCTCTGTGCACTGTCGTCTTCACACTCCTGCTCATCCTCTGTGCACTGTCATCTTCACACTCATGCTCATCCTCTATGCACTGTTGTCTTCACACTCCTGCTCATTCCTTTCCTTCCCCTAAACTACTCCCCTTGTGTTTCTTCTAAAGCTTGGCTTATATTTATTTTTATCTTATCTTAAAAATAAATGTCCAGGGGCTGGAGAGATGGCCTAGCGGTTAAGAGCGCCGACCGCTCTTACAGAGGACCCGGGTTCGATCCCCAGCACCCACATGGCGGCCGAGAGCCATCTGAAGCTCCAATTCCAGGAGAACTCCAGCTCCAGGGGAATCCGAGACCCTCTTCTGACCTCCGCGGCATTGCACGACACGGGTGCACAGACCTGCATGCAGACAGTACATTCATACACATACAGAAATAAANTTATCTGCACCTTTCCCATGTTTATCTCATTTACCATTTCCCTAGACATTATTGTTCCCTTTATTTTTTTTTCCTGTACTCCCATGCCAATCACAAATGTCTTATCACTGTGTTGAAGGCTTGATTTGCTTGCCTACCACCTGCACTTTTTTTTCTCCTTTGTTTATGAGTGTTGAGTTGTCTAGGTTTCAGGCTTCAATTTTGTTATATATATTGATATTGGGGAAAAATCCAAGTCACTCTGCCTTCCTGTTCTGAAGGTCTCCAGAAACCGCCTTGGAGACTCGGTCCTCAATTCCAGTTGGGGAATGGGAGGAAGCCTGACTTTGCCCTGCCTGGAGTGGCACCAGGCTCTTACCTGTGCTTCAGGTGGTTTGGCTAGCAAGGGCCCAACCCGAGCTCCCTACACAAAGACTCACTATGGTGCCAGAGCAGCTTCTGGCTGAAAGGGGGGAAGGTGACCCAGTCACATCCTACAAGGGTTTAGGGTTTAGAACCAAGTAGGCAGGCGGACAGTGTGTTAGGCAGGCCTATCTTATCCTTCCCACAATCCCCCACAACTGGACAGTCCCTCGGCAGCTTTGGACTGGGCCCAGACAAGCGCTGCTGTGCACCAGGCGGCCCTGGCTTCCCCTGCCAGACCTGGCACAGACTCTGCAGTTTGGCTGGTCTGGGCCAGGCTGCTGCTGTGTGCCGATTCCAATTAAACAAACAAACAAACAAACCAAAACCAACCAAACAAACAAAAACACAAAAAAAGTTACAAACAATTGTTATTATTTATTTATTTATTATAGGAAACTGGATTTTTTAAGACCTTACATTTAATAACTTCACAATTTAGTAGGTATCTGTTCTAGTTTGTCTTCAACTGCCTGTGACAAAACAATCCGACCAACACCAACTTGGGAAGGATAAGGGTTTATTCAGCTTACATCTCCTGGGGTCCACAGTTCATCGCTTAGGGAGCACAAGGCTAGGAATCAAGGAAGACTGAGAGGAACACGGGACGCTGCGGTACCACAAGCCATATGAGGACACTGTACACTAGCCTGGATCACTCATGCTCCATGCCCAGCCGCCTTCCTATACCATACACAACCACACAAACTGCCAGGTGGCACTACTCATTGTGGGCATGGGCCTTTCCACACTGCTCGACCCAGACATACTCCACAGATATGGCCACAGGCCCAATCCAATGGAGCCCAATTCCCCAATTGAGGCTCCCTTCAATACAGGTGTGTCAAGTGGACAGCTAAAGCTATTAGACACAATTGACCCTTGGTCAACTTGACACACGGAACACACATCACTTATTTAAACCACCACCTTTCCGTTTCTTATCCCCAAAAGTATGATGTTTAACATTAATCCCAACCTAGATCAGATACAACCTTAAAACCCCACATCCTAAAAATTGTCCAATGCTTAAAATTCAGTCTATTAAAAGTCTCTTAACTGGTGGCTGCTGTAAAAATCCAAAACAATAGATCCTTTATTTCAGAAGGGAAGATCAGGCACTCTCAAACAAAACTAAGTCCAGCAAAGTAGCGCAAGGCTGGACACCTGGGATTCACTCATGATCTTCTAAGGCTCCAAAACTTTGGGCCAGCAAACTCCCCTCTCCTAACTCTGCCATCTCGTGGACACACGAGCTCATCTCAAAGACCCAGGCTGACTCTCATGTCCACACTGCTGCTCTGTGGTGGTCATCCCATGGCTTGGCATCCCAAAAAGCTGGGGCCACCATGAAACTGAGACAGCACCTTACCAATGGTCCTCTTTGACCCTCTCCTGTGCAAAGCCTCACGTCTCTTGACCCTGAAACTAGGGGTCTTCACTGCACGAGGTGCACTTCCACAATGGTCTTTCCTGTCCCTCACAGTGTCCTAAGACTCCTTCTGCTGCCTCTTGCCCCCCTCACAATTCCACACCAAACCACATACTAGGAACTCTCGAACTCAATATGACTTCTGCTTGACCACTGGAAGCTGCCCCTGAACATACTTCTGTGTGCTGACCCTTGAAGAAAATTCTTCCCTAGAATATTTCACCACAGTGATGCTGGTCTCTGGTTTACTACAGCTGGATTTTTCAGCCCCATGGTCTTAACCAGCATCAATTGGACCAGTACAACAAAGATTTTCCTTCAGGTTCTGGCTCTCTTTACGTTACAGCTGATTCTTCAGCCCGAGCTGGGACCAGTACCTCACAGATTCCACAGTCCTGATGATCCTCTGCTCCCCTTTGAAACAAAAACGCACAAGTCCAGGGCCTTCCCCCCCATCTTCCACAACTCTTTCAGCAAAAACTTTTCCAAGTCCATACCCAAGGATCTTTAGCATTCAAATGACTTTTCTAGCCCAAAGTTTCCAAATCTTCCACAATCCTTCCCCAAAACACCAAGAGTCAGGTCCTTTACAGCAAACCCCACTCTTCTGAATACCAATTTCTGTATTATGTTGTCTTCCTATTGCTGTGACAAAACATATCCAACCAACACCAACTGGGGAGGAAAGGGTTTTTTCAGCTTACACTCTCTCCTGTGGTCATCAAGTTGGGCGGGGGGAGCATCACTAGGGGTCGACAGGTGGAAGGAAGGGACGTCAAGCAGGACTGGAGGCAGGAAACCTGGAGGCAGGAGCTGAAGCACAGGCCATGGAGGAATGCTGTTCACACTGGCTTTGCTCCTCTGGCCCATGCCCAGCCCGCTTTATCCATACACAACCACCTGCCCAGGGTGGCAACTACGTCATTGTGGGCTGGCCCTTCCCCGACACTGGCTGACCATCAAGACAATATTTCCATTAGATGTGTGGCCACAGCCAATCATGGAGTTATTGTCTTGTTGGTCGAGCCATGTGGGGAGGCCACCAGCCCACAATGAGTGCGCCACCCTGTTGGGACATTGGCTCAATTGGGATTGGCCTGTGGCCACATCTATGGAGTATTTGTCTTGATGGTCGAGCAGTTGAGGAGGGCCCAGCCCACAATGAGTAGTGCCACCCGGGGCAGTGGTTGTGTATGGTATAAGAAGGCGGGCTGGGCATGGGCCAGAGGAGCAAGCAGTGAACAGACATTCCTCCATGGCCTGTGCTTCAGCCCTGCCTCCATGGTATCCTCCCTGAGTTTTTGCCTTGGGCTCCCGGATGAACTGTGACCGCCAGGAATGTAAGCTGATAACCCTTTCCTCCCCAAGTTGGTGTTGGTCAGAGTGTTGTCACCACAAGCAATGGAAACAAACTAGAACAGTATCCTTGATGCTCATCAACTTGAAGTGATTGTGTGACCACAGACTCCAATCAGCTTGGATTACTTGTGTGTGACAGAATGTTCCTGTTGAAAGAAGCAAACAGGGAAAAGGCTGTTCAGAAGAGGAAGAATCAGTAGCCTGATTGGACCCTTAACTACCCAAGTTTTCCAGGTCAGTGGTTTCCCCTTAAGTTCTGTTAAAGAAATGGGCAGAATACTTAATGTGTTAATGGAATGTTGAAATTTTTCTCCCCAGAGTCTCCACCTTTCACTGATGTTCCTATGCACCCTAAAGGAGCCGACTAGTCACAGACATTGGCTCTTTTTAATTTGCTCATTTCTGAAGAATTCAGAAAATCATGGTTTCCCCTTTTCTTTTTTTATACCATTTTTCTAACCTCTGCGTTCCTTAATGCGTTGGAATACAGTCAATGCTTTGCGTTTCTTTGTATTTCCTGCTATAATTCGCTTCTCACTGCCATGCAGGCAACCTGACTGCCAGCCTACCTAGATGGTGTTAGTCTGAGATGCAGCATGGTTTGTTGTCTTTTTACTTCCTTCTTCTTCACAAAGTAGCTGTTGAGATTTAGAGCTTGCCTGCCCTGAGGATTTTTCCTTGAATTCTAATAAAATTATCCTGAAGTTTCAGTTTGAGTCCATTCTTAAATTCTTTCATGAATGGGACAGAGGACTCTTCAGGGAAAGCATTTTTCTCCCATGTATCAAGGATGCCTGGCTTTTCACCAAATTTTGAGTTTTCTTTTATTTTTTTTAAAATAATTTTATTTATTTATTTATTTGTATAGTGTATCTGTCTGCATTAAGTCTGTGCACCAGTGTCGTGTGCAAATGCCGCGGAGGTCAGAAGAGGGTCTAGATTCCCCTGGAAACTGGAGTTCTATCTGGAATTGTAGTTACGAGACGTTCTCAGCCCCATGTGGGTGGTGCTGGGGATCGAACCCGGGTCCTCTGAAAAGAGCAGTCGTGCGCTCTTAACCACTAGGCCATCTCTCCAGCCCTAGTTTCTTTCATTTATTAATGAAAATACTCCTGTTTGAGAGTTCATTTTTTAATGAAAAACATTCCTGTTTGAGTGTTCTGCCTTCGTGTATATAGTGCAGCCATGTCCTGCAGTGTCTCCAAAACCTGTAGGTAGGTGTTACATCAACCAGAATTAGAGTCACCCTTTGGGTATTGGTACAGAACACAGGTCCTCTAGAAGGGCAGTAAGTGCTCTTAACAGACGAGCAAACTTTCTCCCCCTGACATTTTCTACTTATTTTTAATTTGATTAAAAACTGAGGCATTGGGTTTATGAGGACTAAGTGTTGTTAGGAGTTTCAATCATCTGTGATGCAATTCTTATTGTTAAGGGTCAATTTTGATACACTTGTGTTAGGTAGCTAGTCAGATATTAGCAATCTTGAAAATTTGTGTTGTGAAGAGCAGGATTGATGGTTGTTTGGACTTGACAAGGAGGAGCCTTCAAACACTTCCTTAAGGAAAACGCGCATATTTTGCCTAAAAGAAAGAAAGAAAAAAAGAAAGAAAGAAAGAAAAAAAGAAAACCTCCATTTCTGTTATATATATATATATATATAATTAATATATATATAAATATTAACAATTTGAGAACAAAAAGACCTGGGAAAAAATTACTGAAACAGTGAAGTTGTCCCAAAACAATAAGCCTCTGCTTGTGAAAAAAAAATGTTGGAAAGCCTCAGAAAAAAGATGCAAGTCATTGGGCAGAGTGCATGAACGCAGGTCTTTGGGGGGGGGGGCAGGGAAAAGGAATGACTCTTAAATGGAATTGAGATTTGTATGATTCATGAAAGTTTTACCAAGAATTATATCAAGCGAAAATCTCTTGTTCCATGATTTTTTATTTTTTTTTATGATTTTTGTTTTTTTCAGTTTTATATGGGTTTTTTTCTTCTTCACACTGGGGGCCTTGTTTTTAAGGCGGTTTAAAGGGTTCCAGCCTACCTAGTACTTCTCTCTTGGTTTTGATGACCTGTTAATCATCTGGCCGAAACTATCTCAGCTGTTCCGATGTTAAGATAGCCTCCCTAATTGGTATAGGCCCAGTGCTCCTTTGGCAGTTGTCTGATCTCACCCATGAAAGTGGCTCTTATTATCTGAATATAGATCACAGGATTTAGAAGCTGAAATGAACCCAAAAGATCCCAGCCACAAATCTTCCTAACTACATAAATATCCATTTACATTAGTATCCATTTACCAAGTAATTATGCCCACATACACACAAATTGCTCTGCATGGCATGCTAAATACCCTTGCACAATACTAGTGTTCTTCTTATTAACCTGTTCTTTTTTAATTTTTATTGATTTATGACAAAATAATTTTATTACATATATTAAAACATGGCTTTTAAACTTTAATTTCTTGTCTAATAACCCAGTGATATTAACAAACATAATTCATTGAATGTCTATCTGCAAAAACTAAGTTTATCTCTTACCAAATTAAAAAAAAATACTGAACTAGTTTATCTAACATAAAATTCAACTAGATGATGTAATTTGTATATATTTTTTTCTTTTCTACACTTTTAAATTTTGGTTTGTATCTTCTAAGTTCTTGGAATTTAATTGAAATTGGCATAAAATTGAAAAGCACATGCTAAGCATTTATGTAATTTATGCAACCCTTAACTAGATTGGGTTGTTTGTTGCTCATAGTACATGAATCCCAAGATCCACACTAGGGAATATGATGTTAAGAAACAAGTGCAATTTCTCATGCAGAAAGTGTAAGAACAGCAAGTATCCTGCAAATTGCAGTGTGTGAGTGTTGAACAAAAGAGTGGTAATTAAAAAGTAACATATTTTAGCTAAGATTTTAAAAAATGTTTGATATGTGTTTATTAAAAAGAGACCTATGTAGAGTTAACTGTGCTATCTGCAAAATATATACATGAACACATATACATATATATATATATATATATATATACATATATATAAATCAATGAATGCAAAAGCTCGTTCTTTGAAAAGATAAACAAGATAGACAGATCTCTAGTTCAGTTAACCAAAAAAGAAACAACAACTCCAAATTCATAATACTCATGATGAAAAGGGAAACTTCACAACCGATAAAGAAAAGATCCAGACAATCATACAAGAATACTTCAAAGATCTACAGTCTACTAAGTTTGAAAACCTAAGAGAAATGGATGAATACCTGAAATACTGGGAACCATTAAAGCTTAACTAAGAAGAGACTGACACTTTAAACAGACACATAAAATTTTTGGATATTGAGACATAATAAAAAACTTCCCAACAACAACAACAACAACAACAACAACAACGACAACAACAACAACAAAACCCAGGCCCAGATTCATTCACAGCAGAATTCTATAAACATTTAAATTAGTCTTACACCCTTTACTACTCAAACATTTCAGAAGGGTACAGAGGGAAAGCTCCCAAAGTGCTTCTATGGAGCCAGCGTCACTCTAATACCAAAAGTGGGCAAAGACACAACCAAAACAGAAAACTATAGACCCATCTTATTAATGAATACAGATACAAAACTTCTCAACAAAATACTTGCAAATTGCATAGAGAACCACATTAAAAAGATCATCCACCATGATCAATTTGTATTCATACCAAAGATGCAGGGATGGCTCAACATAGGTAAATCGAAAAATATCATAAAACACATAAATGCACTGATAGACAAAAGACTTTCAGTCATCATCTCAATTAATGCAGAAAAAGCCTTTGACAAGATCCAGCATCCCTTCATGTTTAAAGTTCTAGAGGGAATTGGACTGAAGGAAACATTCCTAAATATAATCAAAGCCATATACAATAAACTGACAGCCAATATTATCCTAAATGGAGAAAAATTAGAACTGTTGCCCTTAAAGGCAGGAACCCAGCAAGGCTGTCACCTATTGCCACTCCTCTTCAGTATAGTGCTTGAAATGCTTGCTAGGGCAATAAGTCAAGAAGGAGAAGTCAAAGGCGTACTACTCAGAAAAGAGGAAGTCAAACTATCCATCTTTGCAGATGATATGATAGTTTACTTGAGGGATGCTAAAACACCACCAGAAAAATCCTGGAAACAATTAAGTGCTTCAGTAAGTGGTGGGGTATAAAATTAACCTAGAAAAAATCAGTAGTCGTTCTTTACATCAACAACAAGCAACTGGAGAAGAAATAGAAGGAGACTTTCCCAATCACAATGGCCTCAAAATAAAATAAAAAATAAATAAAATAAAATAAAATACCTGGGAATAATCCTAACCAAAGACACCAAAGACCTCTACAACAAAAAAAATTTAAACCCCTGAAGAAAGAGATTGAAGATGATATCAAAGCATTGAAAAACTTCCCATGCCCATGGATTAGAAAAATTAAAATAATAAAAATGTCCATTCTACCCAAACTACTATACAGATTCAATGTAATCCCAATCAAAATCTCCATGACTTTCTTCAGAGATTCAGACAAAAATTCTTAAATTTATATGACAAAAGACTCTGAATAGCTAAAGCAACCCTGAGTAAAAAATGCAATTCAGAGCGGGGGCGGGGGGGTGTCACCTTACCAGACTTCAAGCTATACTACAGGGCTATAGTCCTAAAGACAGCCTGGTACTGGCACAAAAACTGACCCATTGACCAATGGAACAAATTAAAGACCCAAACTTGAGCCCATACAATTTCAGCCACCTTATATTCAATAAAGGGGTAAAAAAAAAAAGCTCACTGGAGGAAAGATAGCATCCTCACCAAATGGTGCTGGGTAGAACAAAATTAAACCCTTACCTCTCACTCTGTACAAAAATCAACTCCAAATGGATCAAAGACCTCAATGTGAAACCCGAAACTCCAAAGGTGATAGAAGAAAAAGTTGGTAGCTATCTACAAGACATAGGAGTAGGAAAAGACTCTGAATTAAACAGAAGCTGTACAAACAATAAGGTAAACAGCAGGCAAGTGGGACCTCATCAAAGTCAAAAGCTTCTGCACAGCAAAAGAAACAATCAAGGAAATGAAGAGAAAATCCACATAGTTGGAGGAAATCTTCATCAGTGATACATGTGACAGAGCATTAACATCCAGAATATTTAAACTCCTCAAAAAAACAAAGAAGAAAACGAATGACTCACTCAAAAGATGGAGTAAGAGCTGAACAGAGACTTTACCAGTAATGAAGTAAAGATGGATGAGAAACATCTTAAAAATATTCAACATCATTAATAATTAAGAAAATGCAAATTAAAACCACTCTAAGATACCATCTCACTCCCATAAGTCTAGCTAAGATCAAGAAAGAAAAAAAAAAAAGACACCAAATGCTGGAGAAGTTGTGGGGAAAGGGGAACACTCATCCACTGCTGGTGGGAATGTAAACTACAACCACTGTGGAAAGAACTTTGGAGAACACTTAAAAGACTCAAGATGAGCCTACTACCTGACCCAGCCATACCACTCCCAGGTATATACCCACAAGACTAATCCTACTGCAAAAATGCATGCCTATCTATGTTTACCACAGGTCTTTTTACAATAGTGAAGAGTTGGAACCACCCAAATGCCCCTCAACTGGTAAGTGGATAACAAAAATGTGATACATCTACACAATGGAGTTCTATGCAGTGGTAAAGAAAGATGACATCATGAGATTTGCACGTAAATGGATGGAACTGGAAGGCATTATGCTAACAGAAGTAACACAGTCTCAAAACAAACAAACAAACAAACAAACAAACAAACAAACAGGGAATGGATTCTCTCATTTGTGGATACTAGTACCAAATACCCTAATTGAAATAAAAGTTGAGCAAAGTTATTGTTATATTTCTTTTTATCTGAAAGCAACTGTGATGTTATAATGTGAATATTTTAATGAGCCCTAGATTTAATTTACCACTTACTTTCAGGCATGGCATATATGGGTAATTAATGTATAAATTAATCAATATATACATAATATATATAAAATAAGGTATATATTCATTTTTCTCATCTTTTTGAGATGGGGTCTCCCTGTAGCCCCAGTTGTCCTAGAATTCACTCTGTAGAGCAGGCTGGCCTTGAACTCACAAAGATCTGCCTGCCTCTGCCTCCCAAGTACTAGGATATATTCATATTTTAGAGTAATATAAAATTAAAAGAAAAAAATGTGAACCCCTAAATAAACAAAAGAAGTGACTTCTGGATGTTGAACCCTTCTCAGATGGGTCACTTGTGAAGAGTTCCACTGTAAACTTGTTTTGGTGTAATACATAATTTAAGGAAATAACAATGATAAGAAAGACTTGTTCAAAGAACTGACTAAAACTGTAAACTCCTGTATCAAAAATTTTTTTTAAATATTGAGAAAAAGATAGAAGACGGGACTTAACATGTTTGGCAGAATGGATGAATTCTGGTGATGGGGTTATGGATGGGGAAACAAGTCTAAATTTGATTTAAGAAATGTTGGAAAGACTCAGAAAATGTTGCAGGACATATATGGCAGAGTGCAGGGACTTGGGTGGGGTGGGGGACATGGAAAGGGAAGTGCCTCTAGATTTGATTGAGAAATGATGTGTGACTTATGGAAAAAGTTTAATAACAATAAAAAAAAAACACAATTCAACCACAAAAAAAAGAAATGTATGAAATTTACAAAAGGTCAATAAAATTAAGACAAAAAGAATGCAAATTTCTTGGTAAAATTATTTATTATTTTATTTGTTTATTTATTTATTTATTTATTTATTTTTCATCTGTATGATGGGACAAGAACATGCACTACCATGCCAGTGTGAAGGTCAGAGGTCAACTTGGAGAAGTCAGCTCTCTCCTTCTAACATGTGGATCTCAGATATCAAACACAGGCAACAAATTTGGTAGCAAGTACCCTTACCTTCTGAGCCATCTCAATAGCTCTATAGGTAAATTTTAACTGGTACATAATGTTACTTCTGGATGTAATTCAGAGTGGTTATTCCACAACTGTGTACATTGTTCATTGATCTGGTGAACTTCAAATGCTTCTCCTACACTTATAAAATATTCATCAGTCTCGTCACCCAGGTGGGTGCCTGGCATGCAGGCTTGCTGCTGCCCACCATGGGCATCTGCTGCTCACCTCTAGAACCACAGCGAGGAACAGTGTGCATGGATAGAATGACAGCCAGTGGCTCACACACTCATCACCCAGGTGGGGTCGGGAACACGGGCCAAAGTAGTAACCCCCCCATTACCACCTTACTTAAGCTACTGTAACTGTGGTCGACAGTATAAGCTGCCCATGCTGTCGTTTACTGTAGTTGGGACAATCCAGTAATGTCAGTGATTCTAGGCTGCCAAAGCTGAGGAAGTAACCAGCAGGAAGCAAACTGAGTGACCAACCAGTCCTCCATATTAACATTTGAGATTAGCAACAGAAGCCAAACAAAAAAAGGAGGAAAAAAAAACAAAAAAAAACAAATACACATTCCAAAAACACAATGGAAAAACAACAATATGGGAAAAGCTCATAATAAATCCCCACCAAACTCAACCAGTCCTGTAGAAGATCCCAACAATAAGATCTCCCTGGAAGGAAACCAAGACACCAACCTTAGAAGAAAAATTGTAGACATATTCAAAGACTATAAAGAACACATCAGAGAACTAACTAAAGGGAGAGAATGAAAAACTCTGGAAATAACTAAAGGGAGAGATTGACAGACTCTGAAAAGAACTATAGGAAAAGAAATATAAACTCCAAAAAGAACTGGAGGGAGAGAATGACAAACTCTGGAAGGAAATGGAAACACTGAAAATATCTCAGGGTGAAAGGAAAAAAGAAATGGACCAGCAAAGAAAGGACCTACAAGAAGAGAATGAAAAGATCCAAGAGGATGTGGAAATACTGAAGAAATCACAGGATGAAATGAAAAAGGAAAGTGAGTATTCATCCACTCAGGAGGAAAGGATAGGAAAAAGCCTCAGAAGCAGAATGGATGAAGCAGTAAAAAGAATATCAGACCTGTAGCACAGCTAGAAACCTCAAGTAAAGATAATGAAAAATTTAAAAGAAACAAAAGAGTGGAACAATCAGGAAATGTGTGACACTATGAAAATACCAAATTTCTAGATCATAAAAGGACACAGGAAGGAGAAGAATCCCAAGAGAACAGTATTGATAAGATCTTCAACTGAATAATGGAAGAAAATTTCCCCAAACTGTAAAAAGACAAACCCACACAAATAAAAGAAGCACATAAAAAAGCAAATAGACAATATCAGAAAAGAAATTCCCCACACCATATCATAGTTAAAACACTAGATGCTCAAAACAAGAACACAATACTGAAAACCAGAAGAGAAAAACAAGTTGTATATAAGGAGAAACCGATCAGAATCATAGCTAATTTCTCAGTGCAAACTATGAAAGCCAGAAGAACATGGACCAAAGTATACCCAGAGCTAAATCAAAAAGATCATCCATCATGACCAATTTGGATTCATACTAGAGATCCTGGGATGGTTCAACATAGGTAAATCAGTAAATATCATGAAACACATAAATGGTCTGAAGGACAGAAACCACATGATTATCTCAATTGATAAAGAAAAAGCTTTTGACAAAATGCAGCATCCCTCCATGCTTAAAGAGGAATTGGGCTGGAGGGTCATTCCTCAATGTAATCAAAGCCATATATACGAAACACACAGCCAACATCATCTGAAATGGAGAAAAGTTGGAAGCCTTCCCCTTAAAGGCAGGAACATGGCAAGGCTGTCCACTTTCACCATTGCTCTTCAATATAGTGCTTGAAATGCTCACTAGGGCAATAAGGCGAGAAGGCAAAATTAAAGGAGTACTAATTGGAAAAAGAGGAAGTAAAACTATCATTTTTTCAGAAGATATGATAGTTTACCTAAGGGATGCTAAAAACTTCACCAGAAAACTCTTAAAAACTATTAAATAAGACGAATGCAAAGATAAACATATATTTGCATCTTACTAACAAATTACTCAGTACAATCATTAAGAAAATTTGAAAATAAATCAGAGGAAAAGGGAATACCACAGACAGTCTGATCAGCATTTCAATATTCCATTGTGGTTTTATTGAAAGCCAGAATGGTTTATGTAGCAATAAAAACTGATAAAGTTAGGCTTTTTGTGAAGTTTTGTATACACCTCGTCACAAATTAAGCTATTTTGTCTGTGTGATGCAAGTAAGGTACCAGGGTAAATTATCTTTTGTAACACATATTTGGGCTCCCATACTGTCTTAGAATTCCATGAACACTCTTTAAATTATTAAAATATAAGGCTTTAAGAATTTGTACCTAACATCTTATTACACAGGCTCTACTGATATGGAGGTAATATAATATGCAGAGGAAAGAAGCAGTCCATAGACATTATAAACAGGTCCCAGTCTTGCAATAAGCTTGGATTGGAAATTATCACTTTCCCAAATCAGCTAATCTTTGGAAAATTTCATATGTCATGGCAAGGCAAATATATCTTATCCAGGAGATCCAATAGTTACATTTTATTTCATAGTTACCTTTAACTACCACCTGCATAATGAGATATTTATAACAAGAGTTTCACTGAAAGAACCATTTAAAAATCCTTGAGGAAAAACTCATGAAACTTTGGATCCTCTGAATAATGTTAATTTTCAACACAGACTTCACTGGCACCCTGTATTTTATTACTTATAATTTACAGTTTTCTTAACAATATCAACTCCAGCTTTCAGGTTCAGATCCTGAGTTTTGCTCTGGGTAGGTTATGAGTCTGTGTACCTAACTGTGTATCTCATCTCTTACAGTTTGTCAGAGAAGGATAAAAGTTTGCCCTGTAATCTCAATTCACTAATGGATGTAAGAAGAGATTTTGATTTCAGTTTATTTAATTTTGTCTTGCTCCAAAGGATGGCAGTTCTGATTTTCAAGTCTTTCCATATCACAACAGCCTATTTGAATATTTAAAATTTCAAAAACCTTATAAAACCCATATACCAAAATATGACAATTAATATATTAGGATCTGCTTCAAAATATTGTAATGGGAAAACTCATTCCTCCTACGGAATGAGTTTAGACATTAGAAAACACTTTGTTCATATTGGGGAATTAATTTGTTATAAAGTTTTATCAATAGAGGCAAAAATATATGTTGGTAATTCCTGTTTGTGTTCAAAGAAATTTAATGTATTGATGATTTGTATTCATATTACACAATTAATATCTAATTTTGATATTAATGTAAATGTTGAAATATCTTAACATCATTCCTAAAAAGCTCCTCTGCTGTAGAGAATATGGAAATCTCCTGTAGGCTATAGAAATTTAATTATTAATAAAATTCAAATGTAAAGGTGTGGGCATCAAAAAATTTGGGGACCTTAAAATGAATAATTGACTGCAAATATATTTACAATCCAATTGATATGTTTAAGATCTTTATAAGTTGTATTTTTACAAATATTCCATAGGTCTGGAACTCATAGAAGTTAAGTGATTTTAAAAAGTAGCTCATAACTTTGAAATGTTTTAGAGTTTAATCTTTGGCTGCATTGCTATCCTCAGATAGACAAATAGTAATTGATCTTGATGGCATTCTTGATTGAACAATGAGTTACTTCTAACACTGCTATCCCATGAATTCAGCAGCAATTATGTGGAAGTCAATTAAATGCCATTAAGAGTTTATACTTGTGCACTTAATAAGTCTGTACCTACCTTTAGCATTTACAATGTCTTAGGAAAACTATAAATTCTGAAGTGTCAAAATGGTTTATACATTGAAGCAAATGTTCATTTATCAATTTAGCAAAGTATCCCTGGTACGTTTTAAAATATAACTGGAAACAAGAAGCAGAGTCCAAGTTAAGGAGGAAGAGGATGAGGACTGTGGTTATGACAAAGCTGGCAGCACTGAAGCCCAACTTGCCTCTGCTTTTTGGTGGCAGCTTGTTCTGTATGCTCAGTGCTCTTTCCCTCACTGTTTTCCTGGATGAACCATCAGAACAAATTTATCTATCATCTTGTTTCATTTAACTTGAAGGTTCAAGAATATTTTTTTTTTCATTTGCCAAATGATCTCATCAAATTTCCTTTCTAGGCGCTATATAGGAGTCAATTCAGAATCATCATTGATATCAACAAGGGGAACATAGAACTCCTGGATCTCATAAAAATACTGATAGACTTATAGGTGGCAGGATCGAGCTCCTGGAGTTTGAACTCCTCTGGAATAATTTGGAAGTCTAGCGTGGAACTGGAATCACTGGCTTCTGGACTAGGAGTGTGGGCGTGGTTCCCTGTGCATTGCACCAAGTCACTAAAACACATTTTGTTTCACTAACCAGTGATAGAAAGGCCCTGGGTAACAAACATTTTATTTCTCTGTGGCCAGAATCGATGGTGAAAAACACGTTTCTACCACCATCCTATTTAATTCACTATTGGAAAACAATTGTCAGCATATAATTAAGTTCAGTGTAGACTTTGTCTATGTATTCGTGTGCAGTGGTGGGGGAAGGAGACATGCTAGTTTTGAGTTGCAGCATGTGGCTTTCCTATCAGCTCTGCATGCTTGGGGTTGGGTCAAGTCTAAATTTAAAAGCACAGTGACCAAGGTCTCTTTCACTTCTCAAAACTAAGGCCTCAAAGGTCTCTGGGAAGACACCAATCACATCTTTTTTTTTTTTTTTTAAAGAGAACATACGATGCGAAAACCATAGCTTTCCAAACACTGCCTCCTCTTCATGATATGGTTGGAGCCTGCCTAACCACAGGTCTCAGAGCCACTTCAAAAAGCAGAGGTGCGTTTTTTTTTTTTTTTTTTTTTTTTTTTTTGGCTTTCTAGACAGGTCTCTCCTGTAGCCCCAGCTTCCTTGGAACTCACTTGTTTAGACCAGGCGCCTTGAAACTCACAAAAATCTGCCTGCCCTGCCCTCCCGAGTCTAGAATAAAGGCGTGCATTCAGCAGTAAAGAGAAGATGGCCATTATGAAATGTTGCAGGTAAATGGATAGAGCTCAAAGCCATTATGCTGAGTGAAGAAACACAGTCCAGGAAAGAATAACGGAGAATGGTTTCCCTCATTTGTGCGATAGCTAACACCAAGTGCACCAGACGAAAGGCAAGCTGGATGACATTATTGGTATTTTTGCTATTGAAGGCAAACTATGTTGGTATAATGTGAATATCTCTCAGTAGGCTCTAGAACCACCCACAAATTATCCTCAAACTCTGTAATTACTGTATATGGGTGCAAGATATGTATCCTATTTTAAAATAATATAAAATTAATGGAGGAAAATGTGAATTCCTAAGCATAAAAAAAAAAAAGACCGAGAGAAAGATATAGGACAGTTATGGCAGACTGCATGGTCTGGAGTGGGGTGGGGTGGGGGGAAGGGAAAGGGGAATATGCCTGAACTGAATTGAGAAATGATATATGAAATACACAAAACATCAATAAAAAATTCAAAAAAATAAAAAAATAAAAGATGGGTCTTTAGTTTATCCATCAGGATAGCTAGGTTATTGTATTTTCAAAGAAAATACATCATGGAGCAAGTGGGAAAGGACTCTTGTTACTGAAGGCACTCTAAAGCTATGAAGTACCACAAGAGAAAACTTGGGATGGAATATATGCCTAAAATGGTTGTGGATCCTCAAAGAAAAATAAGGATGCTTACTTAGTTTAATCAGTGCTTCTTATTAAACTATTCAGACATCATGAACAAGATATTAAATTGTACCTAAGCATTTGTATTTCTTTAAATCTTGTTCTAAATCACATCTGTTTAATAAATGACTAGTTGATATTCATGCATGTTATTTGTTGTATTTTTATAGAAATAAAATAAAATAATAAAATAAAATAAAATATAACTGGAAGGTAGCTCCATCTGTTGAGCGTACCTAATGTCCTTCCTAAGGACCCAAGTTCAATATCCTGCAAACATGCAGGGTGACTCAGGACTTCCTGTAAGTACTTTCCTGGGGAATCTGACAACTCTGCTTCCATGGGCACCTTCATTCACATGCACATATACTACCATGCACATATATAAGTAATGAAAAATAAAAATGAACATAGTAATGGTAACAGCATATACAAGTCCATTTAAGCTCAAGCCAGACAAATTCTCAGCTTAGAGGTGGGGAATGGGGTATGAACCCCCAACATTGCTGAAGAGATATTAGTAACTGATCACTCCTCATAAATTGGACTCTATAGGCATTTATATATTATTACATATACATGTGTATATATGAAATATTCTATAATATGTAAGTATTGTGTATATGATAAAGGAGATGTATTTGTGTGGGGAGTTCTAAGGGATGAAGATAGGGAGATAGGGAAATGATCTAAATGTAATCAAACAAATTGCATGAAATTAACAATCTTTCATTAAAAAGAAAAAAAATTGAAAGAATAAAATTACATAAAAATAGATATCATGGCTGGGCGTGGTGGCGTACACCTTTAATCCTAGCACTCGGAAGGCAGAGGCAGGCAGATCTTTGTGAGTTCAAGGCCAGCCTAGTCTACAGAGTGAGTTCCAGGACAGCTGGGGCTACAAGGAGATCCTGTCTGGAAAAGACCAAAAACAAATAGATATCATGATTATGTCATTAATTAAATGAACTTAATTTATCCATTAATCTCTCTAATATATATATATATATATATATATATATATATATGCTCA
>VZQC01012554.1:622807-730607 GCA_009823505.1 Rhizomys pruinosus
ATATATATATATATATTCCTACAGAGTTAAATTTGTGTCCATAAATGTCTTCCAGTATGGGTCCATCCACTGAAGACTGGTTAGCCTATCAAGAATCATACCCTTAAAGAGAATCTCTCCTCTCTCTTTTTCTATCTCTCTCAGCAGCCATCAGTTAAAAACCACCCATGATTTTGAAGCTTCATGGGTAGGAATAGAATGCTGTGATATAAATGGGAAAAGGATAATAATATATTCAGAAGGATTAATTGGATGGGGAATGGGAAGGCAGGGCAGAGAAATGAGTACAGAGAAGGATAAGTAACACTAAATGCCTTTGTAAAAAACTGTAAGTGAACCAACTACTCTAGAAAGTTATTAAAATATATGTATATACATGTAAAGGTGATTAGAGGGAGCTAATTTATAACAGAGGGACATTGCTCCTATTAAACACCATAGGCTAGCAAAGTAAAAGACTAATGCCAGGAATCAATTCAACTTTGATTGTTTGAACAGAGTTCTTGTAGACCCTTAAACAACACTGACAATTGCCCCTGCTCCTGACTAGCCAACAGAACCTTACTGTAGAACCATATTGATGAAAATATTACATACAAAAACTGTAGAACAAAGAAGGAGAAATCAAGCTGATACTGATGTCAAAATTTTATTGGGTTGCTTTCATAATTTGGGAAGGGTATTCGTGTTATCACAAGAGAAAGCTATTAAGTCTCCTTTATTTTAATCCCCCAAAACATCCCCTCTTAAGTGTATGGTTGATGAGAGCTCTCCAAATGCCCTTCAGAATGAGTCTATCTAGGATCACGGTCATTTACTAACCCTTCCTGTCGCAACAGCATTCGTTGCCAGGGGTTCTTCGGGTACAGTTTGGATTTCTTCCCCACCTCCCTGTTGTTAATACACCTCTTGACTTTCACCAGAGAAGCTTCCTTATGTAGCTTATGGTGATTAGTACAGAGAACCACAACTGGCTAACACAGAGAATAAGAGGACCCAGAGTGATTGATTATCCCTGAATAAGACACCTGTATCAAACTTCTCCCTCCCAAGTTTTAGGGATCATTGCCAAAGAGAGGACAGAAAGAGTGCAAGAACCAGAGAAGGTGGATAACCACCTGGAAACAAAGGTTTTCAGACATTTTTCAGTTTCTCATATGAAATCACTGCAATAATAACAATGTGAACAAGTTTCACATAAATTCATACCAGGCAAAAATCCCAATATATATTTTGTATTAGATTGGTTTTGCACGAAGGATGCCGGTACTCATGGATTATCACTTATAGCTAAAAAATGAAAAAAAAAAAAAAAAACTGAGAGAAAGATTCAGGACAGTTATGGCAGAATGCATGATCTGGGATGGGGTCGGAGTGGGGGGGAAGGGAAAGGGAAATAAGCCTGAACTGAATTGGAAAATAATGTATGAAATGCACAAAGCATCAGTAAAAATTAAATTAAAATTAAAAAAAATGTACTCATTAAGGGGCTATAGAGATGGCTCAGTGGTTCTTGCAGAGGAACAAGGTTTGAATCCCAGTACCCATATGGTGGTTAACAAACTTCTGTGATTTCAGTCCCAGGAGATCCGACATACTCTTCTGAATTCTGCAGCCATTGCATGACACAGGTGCACTTACACACATGCAGGGCATATGCACATAAAGAAAAATAATAAGAATGCAGTCATTAATAGAAACCCTATTTTGGTCTCAGTTTATGTTGATTTTGTGATACAATATTGGTTGTTTTTTTCTGTATTTCACTGTTTGATTAAGTCTCATGCTCATCTGTGTTTTAGAAATAGTGGGATAGCAGAAGAGGATTTCTCACCGTTTGTTCTCCAAACTCTCTGAACTGTGTTTGATACAGTCAACAAGTTGGCCTTTAGAAGCTACAGAGAGCAACTAATTGGGCTAATAGTTCCACTGTAATTGCTCCTCTTTTCCACAGCTTTCCTTGGAGGCTATTATCACACTCCACAAGCTACCTTGTAGAAGGTTGTTTAATCAATGGAATTTTGCGAGAAATGGCTTTTACTTACAATTTTCTTTCCAATAATTGAGAATGCAGCCTTCCTGTACTCAACTTAGGTTTGCTTTTTTTAGATGTCTAATGGCTGCCAGAAGTCTCACAGAGATGCTGTGGGAAACTGAATTAATTTTTCCTCCCTCATCTACATTGTTTTGATGATGTTTAGTTTTTGATTAATATTGTATATCTTATTTGGATTGGCTTTTACATAGAAAACTTCAATATATCATATGGGTCATTGACATTCCAACAGAAAAATGGTGAAAAAATACTCAGTTTCTGACTTAACAGATTCTGGAATATGATTTATGCTTTTAATTATCACTGCTGGCATTCTCTAAAAGGTATTTATTGAATGTTGAATTTTTGTTTCATAAGTTTAGCAAAAATAATAAGTACTACTAATTTTCTGTTTTGCCGCCATATACAGCACACACACATATGCCACACACACACACGCACTTGCAAAAAAATTACTATGAATTTTCCTGTGTTTCAGTCTTGTACTTAATAATAACTTAGTAAAATATTGTAATGTGCCTGGGCATGGTAGTGCATGCCTTTAACCCTAGCACTTGGGAAGCAGAGGGAGGTGAATCTTTGTGAGTTAAAGGCCAGCCTGGTTTACAGAGTGAGTTCTAGGCCAGCTGGGGCTAGAGAGAGACCTTGTCTCAAAAAAGTCCATAATATCTTAGAGTTGTCTTAATTTGCATTTAAAAAAAAAAGTCCAAAAATTTATATCTGGGCTATTGGCACTAGCATCCACATATGAGGGACACCATTTGTCGTTTGTTTTTCTGGGACTGTGTTACTTCACTTAACATAATGCTTCCAAACATGTGTCTATACCAAAGTAACCTGTGATAACAATCAATACTGTTTAAATACCAATATATCTAATTGCTTGTGCTTCATTAGTAGGATCGAAAGGTTATTCCTGGACAAACTGTCAGCCCATGAAAGAAAACAGCCAGAAGTGACCAGAGTCCAAGACAACAGCTCCAGAGAAAGTAGACTGTTTTGCTTCTCATCCACCTGTGCCCCTTGTCTAAGCCTAGGGAAAAATCTGCGGAAGAGGGGGCGTGGTAGAATGTAAGGGCTGTGATTGGGGTGAAACTGGATCTCTGGAAATATTTGATTTATGCTTTTAATTATCACTGCTGGCATTCTCTAAAAGGTATTTATTGAATGTTGAATTTTTGTTTCATAAGTTTTAGCAAAAAATAAGTACTACTAATTTTCTGTTTTTGCCGCCATATACAGCACCACACCACATAGCCACAAACACACACGCACTTGCAAAAAAATTACATATGAATTTTCCTGTGTTTCAGTCTTGTACTTAATAATAACTTAGTAAATATTGTTGTATGTGCCTGGGCATGGTAGTGCATGCTTACCCTAGCCACTTGGGAAGCAGAGGGAGGTGAATCTTTGTGAGTTAAAGGCCAGCCTGGTTACAGAGTGAGTTCTAGGCCAGCTGGGGCTAGAGAGAGACTTGTCTCAAAAAAGTCCATAATATCTTAGAGTTGTCTTAATTTACATTTAAAAAAAAGTCCAAAATTTATATCTGGGCTATTTGCACTAGCATCCACATATGAGGGGACACCATTTGTCGTTTGTTTTTCTGGGATGGTGTTACTTCACTTACTAATGCTTCCAAACATGTGTCTATACCAAAGTAACCTGTGATAACAATCAATACTGTTTAATACCAATATATCTAATTGCTTGTGCTTCATTAGTAGGATCGAAGGTTATTCCTGGACAACTGTCAGCCCATGAAAGAAAACGCCAGAAGACCAGTAGATCCAAGACAACAGCTCAGAGAAAGTAGACTGTTTTGTCTCTCATCCTGTGCCCCTTGTCTAAGCCTAGGGAAAAATCTGCGGAAGAGGGGGCGTGGTAGATGTAGGACTGTGATTGGGGTGAACGTGTGAGAACCTACAGCAATATAGCCTGGACACTCATTTGATCAACTTGGTTTGAACATACAAGCCGCCCCTGCTGGATGGTGGGGACCAAGGGGCTGTGGGGGTTTGGGCACAACTGCTTGCAAAATTGGTTTTACATGAAGGATGCTTGTACTCATAAATTATCACCTATTGCTAAAAATGGAAAAAAAAAACTGAGAGAAAGATGCAGGAACTTTATGGCAGAATGCATGATCTGGGATGGGTGGGGTGGGATGGGAGGAAGGGGGAAAAAACTGAATTGGAAAATGATGTATGAAATACACAAAGCATCAAAAAAAATGAAAATAAAAAAAATCCAAAAATATTGTAATATATAGCTATCACAGCAAAGTTAGAAACCCTAAAAATATTTCAAAATATTTCACACATTTCTTACATTAATTATTTTTTCTCCAAGGTACAGTACACACATTATCATCTCATACCCTTTTTCTGGAGCCTTCTTTGTGGATTTCTGTCTCAGAAGCCTCCTGTTTATTGTTACTGGTACCAGCATACTCCAGTAGATCAAAAAGGGTTTGAAGAAAATACAGTCAGTGCCATGCCAAGCTTCCAAGCCATTCCCTGCTCTGCATTAACATGACAAGAAATCTTGAAGTATTCAATACTACATTGGTGCAAAAATTAAACTTATAGGAAAACCATTAGTTTGTTTCTTTATGAAGACTTCATCTTTGCCAATTATCCTAAGAAAATGATCACAGATTAGATGTAGTGACAATGACTGATATGTTTGAGGACTTGAAGCAAAGTATACATTGGCTTCCAGAACTTCAGTGGACCTTACTGCCTCCAAAATCTCTTTCAAAATTCTCATCAAGGGAAAGAACAGAGAGTTATGCTGTGTTTACACTAAAACAAGAAACCTCAAAGGAAGTAAATTATAAATTATAAAGCTGTCCCAGTTAGATGATATACAAATCATTCTTTTATTTATTTATTATTTATTTATTTATTTATTTATTTATTTATTTATTTGGTAATTTTGAGACATGCTCTCCCTTTAGTCCCAACTGGCCTGGAGTTCACTCTGTAGACCAAGCTGGCCTTGAACTCACAGAGATCTCGCTACTTCTGCCTCCTGTGTGCTGGGATTAAAGGTTATGGCACCATACCTGGCACAAATAATTCTAAAGAATTATTTTGGATCACTTTCATTTATATATATATATATATATATATATATATATATATATATTTTAGAATTTTTAATGAGTAATTTGCATATGTTCTATTCCTCCTAGTCTCTCTTCAGTTCCTCACAAGTCCCATCCCTCTCAATAGTGCTTGTCCTCTTTATTTTGTTTGCATATATGCAAATTAATATATATGATATTACAAATAACCAGTGTGTGTCTATGTGCATGTTCCACTAGGGAATATATAAAATACCAGGAAGCTAGTCCTTAGAAGAAAACTGATTCTTTCTCCCTCAGTCTCCATTGATTTCTAGTATGTCTTTATTTAGAGCTGAGGTCTCTGTGAAATTTCTTTTTTTTTTTTTTTGAAATGAAAAACAGTTTTAATTTAAAATATTTCCAAGTTGGAAACACACTTGCTTTACAAGCATGAAGTTCAGGCCCCAGAACTCGTATTTTATTTTTTTTATTTATTTTTTTTCATGTTTCTTTTTTTTTTAACACTTTTTTTTATTGATACTTTGTGCATTTCATACATCATTTTCCAATTCAGTTCCGGCATATCTCCCTTCCCTCCCCCCACCCCACCCTAACTGAGAGCATTCATTGCCATGACCGTCCTGCATATCTCTCTCAGTTTTTTTTCGCCATTTTTAGCTATTTAAGTGTAGTCCATGAGTACAAAGCATCCTTCATGTAAAACCAATTTGCAGGCTGTTGTGCCCAAACACCACAGCCCACCTTCCAGCGTGGGAGTGAGGAGTTGTATGTTCAATCAGGTTTATCAAATGAGGTCCAGACTACATTGCTGTAGTTTCACCCTACTGGTAAACTGCCTTTCTTTAATTGACTAATAGACATAAGAACATGTGAAGAATGATTACTCTCTCTGTTCAGAAACAAATATACACTAAAGTCTCTTAAGCTATGCAGTTAAGCAAAATATATTGATACAGGCTCTGACATCAGTAATGGATATTCCACCAGGGAGATTGTTGGCCAGGGATCTAAGGCCCCACAAAATGTAAAGGCTCCTTGCCTCGAAACTGGATACCTGCAAAAAAGAGAGGCAGTTAAGCCTGTTCTGAAGACTGACGTTAACCTGGGAAGATGCATTGGACCACACATCAAGTGTACAGTTGGAATACCAGAGAGTGTTACCAAAGGCCACTAATCCAATAAAGCAAATACGGGTCTCCTTGAGTCAAGCAAGACTCCACCCGTCAGCAACAGCTACAACTCACCTGCCTGGAAATACTGTGCAGCAGATGGCAGCCATATGCCTGTATATCCCAAATCTAATTGGCTATTGGCTTTCTCCTTGGAGGAATAATTCATGGCTGATGCCACAAGCTTACTCCTCTACAGGTTAGGAGATACATAAGCCACAGTAAGACCACCTGTCATATTTAACAGGAAAAATGTATTTCGTGGATCAACATTTCATCTAAACATATGTGTCTATACCAAAGTAACCCCATAACTATTAATGACTGCTTNTGCTTAAGTACCTATATATCTAATTGCTTGTGCTTCATTAGTAGGATCGAAAGGTTATTCCTGGACAGACTGTCAGCCCATGAAAGGAAACAGCCAGAATTGACCAGAATCCAAGACAACAGCTCCAGAGAGAGTGGACTGTTCTGCTTCTCATCCACCTGTGCCCCTTTTCTAAGCCCAGGGAATAATCTGCGAAAGAGGTGGCATGGTAGAATGTAAGGGCTGCGATTGGGGTGAAATTTCTTCCATCTATATGTCAACTATTTTTATCAGGTGCAGTATTGTTAGGCAACCATACTGTGGAGAATTCAGAGGAACAACTTCCCCATTATGTATAAAAATCTTTATCTAGCATTTCATAACATGTTCCCCTTGCACCTACAATCTGTCCAACTCTTCTTCCACAATGTTCCATAAACTTTAGGTGTAGAGGTTGCATTGTAGATGTATATATTAGAGTTTGGCATCCCACATTCACTTATTACCTGCATTTTACTAGTTGAGGAACTTTGTAATAGTCTCCATCTGCTAATAAAAAGATTTTTTATGAGATGTGAGAGCTATACTTGGATTTGAATATAAGTTTACCTAATTAGAATATAGATAACATTGGTCTAGGAAAGTGTTAGCAGTTTGTTCTTCTCCAGAGTCTGACATCTCCAACCATGTGCAATTAGGTATGATTAGAGTACCAGGCATGGATTCTCTCCTATTTATTGGGCCTTAATTACAAATGGATAGCTGTGGATTACCACCCAAAATAAAATGTGACTATTGCACAAATAGAGATATTTTTAAGGGCTTGTTATTGTGTGTTTTAGAATTTACAACCAGGTAGAACAATATAATGGTTTTCTTCCTTTGCAACCTGTATCTTATCTTCTGATATTATGAGTGTCATTCATTAGGGAGAAATTTTCTATTTCATTTCCAGATTAATTCCTCCAAGTCCTGTGCCTGAACTATGTGATGTCTTCAGCACAAATGCTGGCAGAAGTGTGGGGAAAGGAGAAAACTCAATTCATTGCTGCTGAGATTGCCACATGGTGCAGCCACTAGAGAAATCAGTGTGGAGAGTTCTCAAGAAACTAAAAGGATTTTTTTCCAAGTCTGTGAAGAAACTCATGGGGATTTTAATTGGGATTACATTGAATCTGTATATTAATTTGCATAGAATGGACATTTTTACTATATTAATTTTTTCCAATCCATGAGAATGAGAAATTTCTCCAGCTTTTGATGTCTTCTTCAATCTCCTTCTTCAGGGGTTTAAAATCATTGTTTGTTGCAGAGATCTTTGGTGTCTTTGGTTAGGTTTATCCCAGGTATTTTTTTTTGAGGCTATCATAAGTGGGAAGGTCTCCTTATATTCCTTCTTCAGTTGGTTGTTGATGGTGTAAAGAAAGGCTACTGACATTTCTAGGTTAATTTTGTATCCTGCTAATTTACTGAAACTCTTGTTTCTAGGAGTTTTCTGGTGGGGTTTTTAACTTCCCTCAGATAAATTATCATATCATCTGCAAATAGGGATAGTTTGACTGCCTCTTTTCCAATTAGTACTCCTTTAATTTCCTTTTCTTGCCTTATTGCCCTCGCAAGCATTTCAAGCAACCACAACATAAGGAATGGGTCAAAGAGAAGACTGATACAGTAAAATTCTGCCCCAAACAATAAACTTTTATGGAGAAAATCTTTTAAAAGACTGAGAGAAAGATGCAGGACATGTATGGCAGAATGCATGATCTGGGGTGGGTGGGGGGAAGAGAAAGAGGAATGTGTCTAATATGAACTGAAAAAAAATGATGTCTGTAATACACAAAACATCAATAAAAGTATTATATTAAAAGAAAAAAAGAAAATTTTTTAAAAGACTGAGAGAAAGATGAAAGACAAGAATGGCACAGTGCATGAGCTCTGGTGGGGTGGGGTAGGAAATGGGGAATGGGTCTAAATTTGATTAATAAATGTATGAAATGCACAAAACTTTAGTAAAAAAATGATAAAAAAGAGGTGAGCACTAAGGATTAGAGAAGAAAGGATTGACATCACCATCTGATTTTAGGAGAGCTGAATATACGGGCAAGTGAAATTATTCATGCGGTCTTGGTACTTCTGTGGTAATATTTTTGAAATGTTTATAAAAGAATAAAGCTTGATTTATTCTTTAAAAATAAAAAAAAAAGAAACTAAAGGGAAGTGTACCATTTGTACCTCTCTGTGGTCGTTTGAATGAGAATGTCCCCATAGGCTTCAAATATTCAGACATTTTGTCTCCAGTTGGTGGTGCTCTCTTGGGAGGTCTTAGAAAGTGTGGACAGGCTGAAGGAAGTACCTCATTGGGGGTGGGCTTAATGAGTTCAACAAGCCTTGTAGTCTCCAGTGTCTCTCTCTTGGATTCCTGTGCTCATTGAAAGAGGTGAAACTTGGCTTGCTGCTCCAGCCCTGGCCTTCATGCCTTCCTGCCACAATGGACACTTAATTCCCTGGAATGATCAATTGTAAGCTCAAATAAACTCTTCCTTTTGTAAATTCCCTTGGTCATGATGGTTTTATCACAGAGATAGAAAAGTGACTAATACACTCTCTTTGGCATACACCCAAAGGACTCTGGTGCAGAGATTTCCTCCTGAGAGTACCCATGCACATAGCATCCTGGCCTGCACCTCTTGTTCCCTGGTTAAAAAGCCAAAATATCAGCACACGCCTTTAATCCTAGCACTTGGGATGCAGAGGCAGGCAGATCTTTGTGAGTTCAAGGCCAGCCTCATCTACAGAGTGAGCTCCAGGACAGCTAGGGCTACAGGGAGACCCTGTCTCAAAAAGACCAAAAAAAAAAAAAAAACCACACCAAACTATCCTAGGATGCTATTCTCTATTCCCTCATGGCCACCAGAGTCCTGGCATGACCCGAGTGCCCTCGACCCATGGTGACAAATGGCAAGTGACCATCCACACTTGTGCCACGTGGTGGGCTTTTTATATGCCCCTGGCCACAACATGATGCCAGAGTCATCTTAGAGTTCTGCACACCTCAATGAGCATTAAGCATTCTCCCAAGCACTGTGAGTTGCACTATGGACGTGATTTAGCCCTTAGCCCTTCCCTCTAAGTAAACAAGACGCCATCTTTGTAGTTTGTGGATTGTCTGGCAATATGTCCATTTCATTTATTTATTTTTTTTATATGTCCACTTCAAAAGAATGTGTATTCTATCCCACAGACTGCATATCATACTTCAGAGGTATTTTCTAAGTCATGCCCATAGATACACTTTTCTGAATAACTATGGGATTTAAACAAATTAAATGTCTCTTAATTGATGAATGTATGATGAAAATGTGCATTTGTATAATGGAGTTCTACTCAGAGGTAGAGAAAAATGAAATCATCAAATTTTCAGTTAAATGGATGAACTAGAAACTCTTTTATTGGACATAATCTAGACTCAGACAAATAAGCAATGTGTAGTCTCTCTCATATGTGGATCATCTCTTTGAAAATTTAGATGTAAGTCCATAGCCTAATATAACTTCAGGAACCAACAAAGTTGAAAGAACCCAAAATGAACAAGGAAAGAAGCTCAAGAGAAGGGAAGAATAGGACAGGACAAAGGCACTATCAACAGGGAAATAAGAAAATGAGGGGCAGAATTACTGTAACTGGGGTGAGGAAGGGAGGGTTATACATGGGGAGTACAAAGAAAGAGAGAAAAATAATATTTTGGGAGTGGGAAAAAACAGAGGAAAAGTATTATTTCATACGACCACTGAAAAACACAACATATAATATGTGTGTGTGTGCATGTGTAGTAAAGCCTATATAACAGCCATCACATTGATAGCAGTGCCAGGCAAGGTAACCTTTCCTTTGATCTACTGGTCACAGTAGTCCAAGAGACTCCCAAAATAATATAGACCATTGTCACTGCCCTCAATTTCCTCCCAGAATTGGAAAGCATTTTAATATTTTGTGCTAAGATTAATGTTTCCCATAAATAAGATTTATAATGACAGAATTAGTGGATCTCATTTCATTTCCACTGGAATTCCCGCCCCCCCCTTTTTTTTCTCTTTTGGTCTCTTTGAGACAGAGTTTCCCTGTAGCTCCAGCTGTCCTGGAATTCGCTCTGTAGACTAGGCTGGCCTTGAACTCACAATGATCCGCCTGCCTCTGCCTCCCAAGTGCTAGGATTAAAGGCGTGTGCCACCACGCCCAGCTTGTGCTTGTATTCTTAAAATGACATAAATACACTCTTGTTAAACTGAAAACAAACTAAATTGATTATTATTTCTGTATTTTTTAATATAAACAATTAAACACAGCATTACCTTTGATGGTTTAAACTGTATACAAGTATAATAAACAGAAGAACAGAAAGAACAATTTCTTTTTTTTTAATTTAATTTTATTGATGGTTTGTGCATTTCGTACATCATTTTCCAATTCAGATCAGGCATATTTCCCTTTCCCTTCCCGCCCCACCCCCACCCACCCCAAATCATGTATTTCTGCCATAACTGTCCTGAGTCTTTCAGGTTTTTTTTTTTTTCATTTTTTTTAGCTATAGGTGTATCGCGGATGAGAATAAGCATCCTTGCGTGCAATCCAATGTACAGTTTATTGTTTGCCAACACCCACAGTCCACATTCCAGTGTGGGGGGTGACATGTTGTTGTTCAATCAAGTTGATCACAAAGTGAGTATACAGACTACATCGCTGTAGTTACCACCGTTCACCTCTGAACAATCGCTACAGCTTTTACATTCTGATCCACCCCCTCTTCCCAGATTTGTTCTAGCTTAGAAAAGGGCACAGGTGATAAGAGAAGTAAAACAGTTTCCTTCTCTGTGAGAGCTGTTGATCATTGACTCTGGTCATTCTGGCTGTTCTTTCATGGCTGACTCAGTTGTTGTTCAGAGGCCGTGGAATACTGTGGCTTCAAGGCAGCCATTGTGCTGTAATCCCAATCTGAATTGGTGTGGTCTCTCTTGGGGAATACCCATGGCTGAGCCACAAGCTACTCTCTCTACAGGTTAGGAAGAATGTTATAAGCCACAGTTATAAGACACTGGTATATTTATCTAGGGGTAAAAGATGTAATTCAGGATTAACATTCATCTCAACAATGTTGTCTTGCCCAAAGTAACACTGCCATCACTATTAGTGTGTCTGCTAAATACTTATATAGCTAATTGCTGTGCTTTGTTAGTTAGGAGTCGAAGTTTATTCAAGAACAATCTTCTTATATGTTCTCTTGCGATTCTTTTCAGAGCATAAGTCAGGCAGTTATTGGAAAGGAGGCATAGCTATTTTTTTAAAGTGTTACATGAGATTTTATAGTTTTAGACAAATAAGTCAAAATTCAGAGCATTTTACCATTACAGTTGGTACAGACACGCACAGCAGTTAGGATTCATAGAACTAAACGCTAACTGAGGTTACATGATTCCTTAGTTAGGTTACTTAAAAATACTGTATTTATTTTATTTTATATGTATGTATGAGTGGATGCTGCTTACCATGAGAGTGAACCCATGTCGTGCAATGCTCAAGGATGCAGAGAGGGTGTCCGATCTGCTTGGACTGGAAGTATAGATGGTTGAAGCTGCCCTGTGGGGTGCTGGAAATCAAATCCAGGTCTCTGCAAGAGCAGAACACTGCTATATTATTGAATGAACCATGTCGTCAGACCCTTTTCAGACAATCTCTGATGACTCTTTCGTTTCTGGATTGGTAGAAATTACTGGTCTGCTAAGAATCATGTTAGAGGATTTATCTAATGTCTAAAATGATGTTAGGTCAGACACAGAGCATGTGGTGGTCATTGAGAGGAACTAAAGAGTAACAGGGATAATTTGATTTTTTAATATAAGTTTTATTGTTATTAAACTTTTTTTACATCATACATCATTTCTAATCCAGTCCAATTTAGACTCCTTTCCATTCCCCCAAACCCACACAGGCATCTTGCTCAGCAAATTATCAGATGATACAGGATTTACCAGTTTTCATCAAACTTCTTCGATCTTTATAAATTCAATGGAATGATGATGGATTTATAGGACAAAGATTCTCATACATGGAAGATAATTTGTCCTTATTACTAAAATTGATTTCTTGGAGCGCTTCCTGAAAATATTAGCCAATGAACACAGCTAAAGATTTTTTCTGAGTCTTTCCAGAATGTTTTTTTTTTTTTTTTTTTGTTTTCAAACGTCAGACGCTATTGGTTTTGGCAAGAACCTCACTGTTCTTGTTGTTTATTTATTTGCATTTCTTCGTTCTGGTTCTTTTATTTGTTGTCCTTCAACTTTGCATTGCTTCAACATATGCAGATTTATGATTTATATCATATTATAGGATATTATATCATCATAATTTGCTTGCTGGTGATGTTTTGTTGTGAGGAGAGAGAGAGAGAGAATGAGATGGAGAGGATGAGATGGAGAGAGAGAGACCTGTACCAAAATTATGTCGTCTGAAAACAAACTATGTTACTTCCAAATCATGTTTCAGGATTCAGATTTTTCCATTTTGATTTTATATTAATCTAAAATATTTTAGAATAATGAAATGCAGCAAATACTTTAGCTGTGTTCATTGGCTAATATTTTCAAGAATCACTCTAAAAATCAATTTTAGTAATAAGGACAAATTATCATCCATATATGAGACATCTTTGTCCTAATAAATCCATTATCATTCCTATTGGAATTTTATAAAATGAAAGAAGTTTGATGATGAAAACTTATTAAATTCCTGTATCATCTGATAATTTGCTGAGTAAGTTTCAGACTTTCAAGCTAATTAGAATATCTAACGTGTCATCTCTTCTGAAGATTTATGAATTTCTTTTTGCTCAGTTTTGAAATAAAGACTTTAGCTAAAATGCTATTTACCTTCATTTTAAATATTGAACGAGTTTTGTGTTTTCCCATGGCATAGCATTTCCTAATTTATTAAGAAATGCACTACAAATATTTTGCAAACACATTGTTTCTAGGGGGCATGAAAAAGGGAATGTGTCTAAATTGGACTCATAAATGTTGTATGAAAGCATCAATAAAATATTTTATAAAAAAGAAGTGTTTCAGAGCTCTCAAACAAATACAATCATCCTTTTTCATTCTACTTTAACACCAGTGACTAAGAAATAGTTCTTTATTTACTGTGAGTTAATCTGGAAAACTCCCTTAGCTCAAAGTGACCAACTAGTGTCACAAAACATGAAGGCTCTTCAGTCAGCTTTCTTTAGAATCCCAGAAAAGAATGAGCCACTTATAACTTTTAACATCGTGTTAAATGTTTTTTTTTTTTTTTTTAGGGGATTTAGGCTGGATTTTGGGGGGGAGGGCTTCCCTGTAGCTTTCTCAACACAGCTTTTTTGTTTCTGTTTTGTTTGGTTTTGTTTTCTACTTTCTATAGCATGGTTTATTTGACTGGACACTATGGCTGTGGATGTTTGCTTAAATGACTAAAATATAGTCTTGCTTTTTCCAAAACTAACTTTCATACTTTATGGCATGAAACAACTCAACAGATAGAGTGAAAATCACCATAAATACAAATAAAAATGGTTGTTGTTTTACTCCTGTCTATAAGCAGTGGCAATATGTTCATGAAGAAATTTAGCCCTCCACGTGCAGTCAGCCACGACAGACTGAATGAAACAGTAAGAGGTAGAACCCTGACATTGTTTCTATACCAGAAAGGTAAAAGGTGGTTCCAGGCAATGTCTACATGCATCTTCAGAATGGGCAGAAGAGTGCAAGCCTGTGAGAACAGAATTCAGATCCTGCAGCAGTCTCTCACATCTTCTTTAGTTTAAGGTGCAGTGGGAAAATGACTTAGGATCTCCATTAAAGGTAATATGTCACTGTAATCTGATGACCACTCAGGTGAACTGAGAGTTGTCAACACTGACAGTGTTTATTCTGCAGTGTTCATTGTGAATCAAGTGAGAAAGGAGGGGCTCCTGTGAGCAATTGAGCATACAAACTCTTTCAACTATCATGCCATAAAAATTGCAAATATTGTCTGGTGTGATGGCGCACGCCTTTAATCCCAGCATTGGGGAGACAGAGGCAGGCAGATTTCTGTTGTGTTAAAGGTCAGCCTAGTCTACAGAGTGAATTACAGGCCAGCTGGGGCTGCAGGGAAACCCTATCTCAAAAAGCAAGAAACAACAACAACAAAAAAAAAATGCAGTTTCTTGCACCTCTTAAAATATCCTTGAGATTCTTTAAAAAAAAAATTGCAAAATATTTTGGTAGTTTCTTGTACTATCCTGACCATAAACTCAAGGGAAGATTTCTACTGCATGAAAATGTATTTTATGTTTTATATCCTTCAGCTATACACGTGTATTATCAAACTTATTGTATGTGTATTTTTCTGTAGGAATTTGAACTTGTACATTGCCTGATGGTTTCTCAAGCCTTAGAAGCATTAATTATCTCTCCTCTCACTCTTCCCCTATAACTCTGCCTACTCTTTTGTTTGTTTGTTTGTCTTTTCAAGACAGGGTCTCCCTGTAGCTCCAGCTGTCCTGGAACTCTCTCCATAGACCAGGCTGGTTTTGAACTCACAAAGATCCTCCTGCCTATGCCTTCCAAGTGCTAGGATTAAAGCTGTGTGCCACCACGCCTGGCAACTCTCCTTATTTTTATAACTACCTATATATACCTCATTTATGCTTTTCCCCCTTAATAACACCTGTCTCCTAATATCTCCTCTGCACAAGTTCCCTCCTTTATTCCCATTGTTCCTTGCACTCTCTGGCACCTGAGTTTATATCAGGATATATACTCACATGTAGAGAATTGTGACTAAGATACACAAATGAGAGGCAGCATATGTCAGTTGTTTCTCTGAGTATGTGTTACTTCACTTGGTGTAACAGATTTTATCCCATCCATTTATATATGAATTTCATGATTTCATTTTCCTTTACTCCTTAGTACAATTCCATAGTATACATGTACCACATTTAAATTATTCATTCATCAGTTGAGGGACTTTAAGGAAGTTTCCATTCCTTAGCTGTTGAGAAAAAAGCAGCAACTTACATGACTGCATAAGTACACCTAAAGTAGGATGAGTTCTCTGGGTATATGACAAGGAGTGATATAACTGGTTCATATGATAGATTTATTTTTAGCTTTTTTAGAGTTTGCCACACTGCTTTCCATAGTGCTTGCCTTAGTTTAAAATCTCCCCAGCAATACATGAAAGTTTTCTTTACCCCACAACCTCGCCAGATTTGATGTCATTTTTTTCACTGCATATAATCATTCTGATTGGGGTAAGAGGAATTCTTCAAGTGGTTTTGATTTACATTTCCCTAGTGATTAAGGGGACACGGGGGTGTGAAACATTCTTAAGGTGTTTCTTAGCGATTTTTAATCCTTCTTTTGAGCATTCCTTTAGATATATACCCCATTTAAAATATTTTATTGGGCATTAGCCTATTTCATACAATGGTTCTTTTTGTTTTCTTTTTTCTTTGTTTTTTGAGTAGTTTATATATTCTGGAAATCAATGCTTTGTCAGATGTATCTGCAGTGAAGGTTTCCTCCCATTCTGTGGGATTTCTCTTCACTTCCTTGATTGTTTCTTTTGATGTACAGAAGCTTTTGAGTTTGATGAGGTCCCATTTGTCAATTGTCGACCTTAATTCTTGTGCAGCTGCTGTCTGATTTAGGAAGTCTTTTCCTACGCCTATGTCTTGTAGTCTGCTGCCAACTTTTTCTTCTATCACCTTCAGAGTTTGGGGTTTCACGTTGAGGTCTTTAATCCATCTGGAGTTGACTTTTGTACAGGGTGAGAGGTAGGGGTTTAATTTCATTCTTCTACAAGTGGTGATCCAGTTTTGCCAACACCACTTGCTGAAGATGCTGTCTTTTCTCCATTGTGGCTTCTTGGCCCCCTTGTCAAATATGAGATNCAGGGTGAGAGGTAGGGGTTTAATTTCATTCTTCTACAAGTGGTGATCCAGTTTTGCCAACACCACTTGCTGAAGATGCTGTCTTTTCTCCATTGTGGTTTCTTGGGCTTTTTTATTTTTTTAAAGAATTCTTTTTTTTTCAATTTTATTTATTTATTTATGTGTGCGAATGTACTGTCTGCATGTAGGTCTGTGCACCCGTGTCCTGCAATGTCGCGGAGGTCAGAAGAGGGTGTCGGATTCCCCTGGAACTGGAGTTCTGGAATTGGAGTTACGGGACGGTTCTCATCCGTCATGCCACGTGGGTTCTGGGGATTGAACCCGGGTCCTCTGCAAGAGCAGTTGGCGATCTTAATTGCTAGGCCATCTCTCCAGCCCATCAGTTCTTTTTTATTGAACATTTGCACATATCATACAATGGTTCCTAATCAAATTTAACCCCCATGACCCAACTCCCCATCAGAACTCATGTATTACGTCATCCAAATTAAGCCCTATTCGGTCAGGCTTTTGGACCCAGATGTCCTTCCCTGCAAATTAATTCATCCACTGGAGTCTAGTGAGCACATCTAGAAATCTTATGTGAAGCGTACTCTTCCTCACCCAGGAGTAACAACTGGCCTATAGTTTCTCAATCCTGGACCAGTCCCATACCCATTTCTCTTGCTCCACTCTGAGACATTGCCTGAGTTGGCATGGGTCCCATGCCTGATGGCAACATCACCACAAGTTCATATGTGAAAGCTTCCAGTAGTTTGAAGATATTGTTTCCCCACTTTAACACACCAACCCTGGTTCCTGAAATCTTTCTGTTCTCTCTTCCCCCATGAATCCTGAGCTATGGTTGGGTGAGGTTTAATATAGGGGTTCTATCCAGGGATACACATTCTGGAGGCTCCCATTCTTTGAAGCTTGGCTAGTTGTGGCCTTCAGTTTGAATTTGACTTTATTGTGTAAGGAAGTTTTACTGGTGAGAATTGAGGGATATACTCATTTTATCTCTCTCCCACAACCCAAGATGTTCCTAGACTCTTAGGCATATAGGCTCAACTATAGATGTGTCTCCTAGAACTGGGCATCTTTCAAATGTATATTTTCTGTGTTTGACTAGCTGTGGGATCCAGTAGCCTCCATATCTTCAAACTTACAGCCTTTCTCACATCCATTCATCCCCTTCCCACTGGACCTTATGAATTCCACCATATATGTTAAGTCCTATCTGGTCAAGACGTCCTTTGGTCCAGGTTCATCCACTGGAGTTATGTTATCATAACTAGAGACCTTAAGTAAAGTCAACTTTCCCTTACCCAGCAGTAATCAGTCTCTAACAGTTCTGAGGCTAGGGTTGGCCGAAAGTACATTTCTTTACCTCCACTCTGTGCCATTGTCTGAATTATTTGGCATGGGTCTTATCAACTCATGGTTAACAATGCCACCATTACCAATGGATGCCTACATATTACCACTATTTATGTGAAGAAAGTCATCATAGGGATTAGAATTATACTGAATTTGTAAATATTTTTGGTAGGATGGTAACTTTCACTGTCTTGATTCTAGCAATCCATGAACAGAGGAGGTCTTTCCATATCTTTTCTTCTTCCTCAAACTATGTTTAAACCTTTAAAGTTTTCATTGAATAGGTCTTTATTGTCTTTTGTTATATTTATTCCTAGATTTTTGGGGAGGGGGATCTATTATGAATGTAAGACTTTTCCTGAACTCTTTCTCTGACTGCTCGTGATTTGTGTATAGAAAGACTACTTATTTTTATAGTCTGATTTTGTAACCTGCCATTTTTTGGAAAGTGTTCATCATTTCTAGAAGATTTCAGTGGAACTTTTGGGATTTTTTTCAGTATTAATATCAAATCATCTTCAATAATGATTGAAGAACTTATTCTTGTCCCACTAGTGTCCCTTTAATCCCCTTCGCTTGTCTTGATGCTATAGGTAGAGTTTCAAGCACTAGAATGAAAAGGTGTAAGGATAGTGGACAGTCTTGTCTTGTTCCCAATTTTAATGGGAATTCTTCAAGTTTTTCTCCCTTTGGAATAATGTTGGCTATGAATTTGTTTTATATAGCCTTAATTACTTTTTAGGTATGTTCAACTGATTCAAATTCTGTCTAGGACTTTTATCACAAACATATTTTTTTTATTTTATTGAAGACCCTTTCTTCATCTATTGAAATGATCATGTGATTTTTAAGTCAATATAAAAGATTTATTATATTTATTAGAGCCAACCCTACAACTCTGAAATAAAGATCATTGTAGATGATCCATTTTATGATAGTCTGTATGCAATTTCTCAATATTTTGTTGAGAGTTTTTGCATTTATGATCTTTAGTGATATGAGCCTATAGTTTATCTTTTTTTGTCATGTCTTTTTCTAATTTGGATATTACAATAATACTGGCTTTAAAGAAAGTGATAGGAAGTTTTTCCTCAGTTTCTATCTTATTTTAATAATGAAATCCTATTAGTTGTAGATCTTCTTTGATTGTCTAATAAAATGCTGCTGTAAATCTATCTGTGCCTGGACTTTTTTAGATTGGGGGAGGCTTTGTATTATTGTTTCAGTTATCTTAGTTGTTATATGTATGTTTATCTCTTTTCTTTCCACTGTGAAAGTCTTTATTTTAGGAAAAAATTAATTGACAAAAAGTAATCTGTTTCACTTAGCAAAATAAACCCTAAAGGAAATGACATTGGAAAGAAAGTTTTAAGTCAAGACCTCACCAATTGCTACAGATTTAGTACTGTGTCTAAATACTCAAAACTAACTTTTAAAAAACTTAAATTTAGCATAAAACATTTAAAATGAAAAGTATAAACAAGACTGAACATGAGAATGCTTATTTTTGAATCAGGGAACTTGTACCTTTGAGTTCTCCAAAAAAAAAATCACATCACCTCAAATTTGTTCACCACTGTGTGCTGTAAAATCCATACTTAACATATTCAAACACTTTAACTTTGATAACATCACTCTGAAATATACTACCAAAATCTTAACTAAGAAAAGCAGAAAATAGTTTTAGTTTACTTAAAATTACATGCTAGAAGAAAAGTTTGCATTAGAAACACTGAAGAGGTAATTTTTAAATCCAGATTTTTAAGTTACAGCGCTAAGCATGTTGCTCATGCATAACTGGGGCTGCCTGCCCATCATGGACAGCCCTTTTAACCACCAGCTAGAGGTTAAAAATAAATAAGCAAATAAATAAATAAATAAATAAATAAATAAATAAATAATCCAGATTTGACAAAGTCAGGATTCAAATTGTTTTATCCAGTTTCTCTAGAGGTTAAAAAAATCAAAACAAGCAAGCAAACAACAACAATAGCAACAACAACAGCAACAACACAAAGAACGGCTCTTCATTGCTCGTTGGTTGCCTGTGAAAAATTTTTGAAATAACTCAATAATCCCACAATACTATCATATCTGCCCATTCTTTCCTGGCTGCTATTGCCAGCCTGGTAACAACTACTAACTCACTAGCTCTCCAGGGCACTGTAGGTGGTCTGGGCCACTGATGTGTCCATGCCCTGCATCACCTGACTGCAATAAGCCCCATTGCTGACCTCGGTCTCTGTCTTCTCAAAGAGTTCTATGTAACTGTGTTGAATGTTGGCCCTCTCCTTCCACATAGCTGCCACTGCCTCTTCATGGGTGACAAACAACAGCGATTTTGCCCATCACTCTTCCATATACAGCAAATCTCAACATGAAATCTCACGTAGTTGAGTGAAGTTGTAAATGTGGATCTCTGTTGCTTTGTAAGGAAGTGGGTGGTCCTCTGCACTGTGAAGTTACTGATTACACATCTTCAGTCATTACAGTCCCGAAAGACAGTATCTCAGGTCTCCCCAAAAGATGAGTGGACTGACTCATTTGTGGAACAGCAAAAATAGCCACATGCCCATGGTTAGAGAGCTCATAATGCTATTTCTGCCAAATTCCTTGACCAAAATAATTATTTACTTTATTCTAAATAAGTATCATTTTAATTATTTTTATTTATTTTGTATTTGTGTGAATGTACTGTCTGCATGTAGGTTTGTGCACCCGTGTCATGCAATGCCGCTGAGGTCAGAAGAGGACGTCGGATTACCCTGGAACTAAAGTTCTCCTAGCACCCACATGGCGGCTGAGAACCATCTGTAACTCTAAATAAGTATCTTTATACCTGCAAAGTACATCTTAAAAATCTTCTTTTTGCAATAGGAGATAAAGTGTCCCAGAACTGGTGAAATGCAAGAAATAAATGTCTGTGAGATGTTTAACACTAAGTTATGCATCTTAAATGCAACCTCTACAAATATTTCACCAGAGATACTTTTGTAATGTTGCAGATTTCGATTAACAAAGAAACCCACAATTAGCCGATATGCAGAGAATAAGGGGACACAGAAAGCATATCTCTGAATAGGACACCTAATTTAAACCTCTGCCTCCCAATGATCAGGAATTACTGTGGAAGTGGAGGCAGACAGATTTTAAGAGACAGTAGGTATGGATGACCACAAGCAAACAGAGTCTTCAGACAGTTGTCATTTCACATATGAACTCACAGTCTGGTGACAACATTTACAAATCTTAAGCTAGTCCAAACTAGACAAAATCCCAGGATCTGAGTGGGGAAATGGAAAGAAAGTGCAAGCCATTGTGTTACTTATTAGCTGCTGGGAGGGGGCAAGGCAGTGCATTAAAGGATGGAACTCTTGGTGTGCCTGATGGATGAACTCATGCTGAATAACATTTGGGGCCACAAATAAGGCTCTATATGTCATATATGAAATATATGTGTGTGTATATATATATATATATATATATATATGCAGGAAACAGTGAAGAGAGGTGAAGATAAGAAATGGGATGTAAGTACCATCAAACTATACTGTATAAAGTCATCATATTAAATAAATAATAAAGTTTAAAAATAATATTGTATGAAAACTGCAAAAATGTCAATAAACTATTTTTAAATTCCAAAATAGACATAAAAATTAAATTGATTTATCATGTATGCTGTAACCTTATGACTAAATTTGGAAGTTATCAAAAATATGAGAAGGGGGAAAAAGCCACAGCCTTCTTAAAATTGAACTATCTGTAAAACAAATTCCTGACTACAATCTATCATTTCAAGGAATTGTCTATCTATTTTAAAAGATATCTCACTTGAACATCAATTTTCCTTTTTTTGTGTTCATAGCATCAGCAATTGATAAATAAACAATAGCATAATGATGAGATATAAGTCAAAATTATGGGTATTTTCTCATTTAATTCTTTAAATATGGTGATTTTTGATTTATTGTTTCAATATTTTTTAATTTTCATTTTTTATTGATGCTTTGTGTATTTCACACATCATTTTCCAATTCAGTTCAGGCAAATTTCCCTTTCCCTTCCATCCACCCGACCCTATCCCAGATCATGCATTCTACCATAACTGTGTTTTGTGTGTGTGTGTGTGTGTGTGTTTGTGTGTGTGTGTGTGTGTTTGTGTTTGTTTTTCCCCCTTAGATTTAGAGGTATGTTTAGAATTGGTTACTTTTCTATAATGATATATATGGTTATCATTTTCTTTATATATANAGAAAAAAGGAGGGAGGGGAAGGGAAGGGGGGGGGGGGGAGAAAAAGAAAAATAATATTAAAAAATTTTTTTTTTTAAAAAAAAAAAACACAACCACTGAACAAATGAGTATACATTTCTCAAAATAGACATAAAAATTAAATTGATTTATCATGTATGCTGTAACCTTATGACTAAATTTGGAAGTTATCAAAAATATGAGAAGGGGGAAAAAGCCACAGCCTTCTTAAAATTGAACTATCTGTAAAACAAATTCCTGACTACAATCTATCATTTCAAGGAATTGTCTATCTATTTTAAAAGATATCTCACTTGAACATCAATTTTCCTTTTTTTTTGTGTTCATAGCATCAGCAATGATAAATAAACAATAGCATAATGATGAGATAATAGGTCAAATTATGGGAAGTTTTTCTCATTTAATAATTCTTAAATATGTGATTTTTGATTTATTGTTTCAATAGTTTTTATTTTCATTTTTTATTGATGCTTTGTGTATGTCACACATATTTTCCAAATTCAGTTCAGGCAAATGTTCCCTTTCCCTCCCTCCACCCCACCCTATCCCAGATCATGCACTTCTACCATAACTGTGTGTTTTGTGGGTGTGTGTGTGTGTGGTGTGTGTGTTTTTTTTTTTTTTTTTTTTTTTTCCCCCTTTTTTGTTTAGAATTGTTATTTATTTATAATATATAATATAGAGTAGATAGATTTTATATCTATATAGATCATATAGATATCTATATATTTATGGCAATAGTTCACTGAGGAAGAAAAATGAATGCTCACATCCTGAAGCCAGGCACAAAAGGCAGATAATATCTTGATATCTATTCACTGTGGTAAATTGAATTGCCCTTGTGTGGTGGTTTGAATGAGTGTCCCCCATAGGCTTTAAGTATTCAGACATTTGTTTCCAGTTGGTGGCATGGTTCTTGGAGGTCTTAGAAGGTGTGGCCATGCAAGAGGAAGTATGTCACTGGGGGCAGGCTTAGTGAGTTTAACAAGCCTCGTGGTCTCCAGTTGCACTCTCTGCTTCCTGTGCTCATTGTGAGATGTGACCCTCGGCTTGCTGCTCCAGCTCCAGCTGCCATGCCTTCTACCACAATGGACTCTAATTCCCTGGAACCATCAATTGTAAACTCAAGTAAACTCTTCCTTTTATAAGTTCCTTTGGTCATGGTGTTTTATCACAGCAACAGAAAATTGACTAATACAGTTATTTGGTACCAGAGAGTGGGCTGTTGGCTGTGAAGAACCTGACCATGTGGATGTTTGGAGAAATGTGGAAGACTTTGGAACTTTGGACTAGAAAAGTTGTTGACTACTGTAAGCAGAGCTTAAGGGGCCATTCTAGTAGAAGCCTGGAAGAAAGCACTGCTGCAAAAAAAAATGTGGTTCCAGAGGAAAATAAAGACTTAGGCAGCAAATTGGATATTTTGATAAAGAGTCTGGCAGCAGTTTGCCCACTGCCCAAATGCTTGCCTGATGCTAAGTTGAAAAGCAATGGACTAATGTCTTTGGCAGAGGATATTTCAAGACAGCCTAATGTAGAAATGGTGGTGTGGCTGTTAATGGTGAATATTGTGCAGATCTACAGTAAAAAGAGCAAATGGGGAAGAAGGAAATGCAGAATGTACAGTTTGGATCTGAAAACTACACTAGGAAGATTAAAGTTGTGGCCAAGGCATGTGAGAGGCTCCCTTTCATAAGGAGACTAAAGTGATCAAGGAGAGGCCTAGATATTTACAAGTAAACAATGACAAAGGTGAGATTAAAGTGATTAAGGAGAGGCCTGGAGATTTACAAGTAAACAGCAGAATCAATACCTTCAGGGCAAGACCACACCCAGCTAATCCAACTTTTGAAAGGAAAATACTGAAGGAGTTTTCTATTCCAACAAATCCAGGGCAGAGAAAAATTGCAAATGTGGTTAAAGTAGGAGAGGGTCCATCCTGTACTTGCAGCCAGATTCAGCAATTTCATTCATGTGGTGCTGGCTTTGGAAGCATGATGTTTGCAAGAGTGAAGGGGTCATCAGTTCTTCCTCCACGGTTTCAGAGAGCCACAGAGGCCAGGCAGAGTGCAGCAGGGGCTTCCCTAAATAAGGACGGCCCTGACGGGCCATTGCATGAAGCTGTGAATGTGAAGCCTGTTTGGCAGCAGAGACCCCAAGAAGACATTCGAGATGCCAGACCTGTGAGATATTTGCCAAGGAGAGCTGCATACAGGGAGTGGTACCAGCCTAAGAAAGAGATGTGTGTTGCAAGCAAAGCTGGAAGAGCTGAGCCATGTAAGTACTTTGGAAGTAAAGCCCCAGAAGTCACACATGGAGCTACTGGACTTGGTTTTTGCCCTGCTGGTTTTTGGTCTTGTTTTGGTCCAGTATTTCCTCACTATGCCTCTATTCCTCCCTTTTGGACTGGAACTGTGTATTTGGTTCCACTGTACATTGGGAGTATGTAATTTGTCTTTTGATTTTACAGGAGTTTACAGTTTAGGAGGTTGGCCTGAGTCTCAGAAGAGACTTTGGACTGTAGACTTTTGAGTGGCATTGAAACTGGTAAAGACTATGAGGACTTTTAATGTTGGACTAAATGCATTTTGCATTTTATATGGTCAGGAGCCTATGGGGGCCAGGGAGTGGAATGTGGTGGTTTGAATGAGTCTCCCCCATAGGCTTTAAGTATTCAGACATTTGTCTCCAGTTGGTGGCACGGTTCTTGGAGGTCTTAGAAGGTGTGGCCATGCTAGAGGAAGTATGTCACTGGGGGCAGGCTTAGTGAGTTTAACAAGCCTCATGGTCTCCAGTCGCTTTCTCTGCTTCCTGTGCTCATTGCGAGATGTGACCCTCGGCTTGCTGTTCCTGTTCCAGCCATCATGCCTTCCACCACAATGGACTCTAGTTCCCTGGAACCATCAATTATAAGCTCAAATAAACTCTTCCTTTTATAAGTTCCTTTGGTCATGGTGTTTTATCACAGCAACAGAAAAGTGACTAATATACCTTGTGTCCTGGGTATCATACATACATCTGATTGTTCTCTCTTACTGCCCCTTGATTGTTGTTGTGCTTTACCATCAATGGGAAATGTCAACTTAAATATATGAAATTTCATATTCATCAAATGCTAATTACATCCTGAAAGATGTCTGTCCTTATCTGACTCTATAGTACTTTACCATGAAAACGTCTATTGTATATATTTACGCCCAAGCATCCATGCCATTAATGGCTGGCCACCTCTATCCCATTCCCAATCCACTACCTCCATCCCAGTCCCAGCCCAGCACCTCATCCCAGTCCCAGCTCATCACCTCCATCCCAGTCCCAGTCCACTACTTCCATCCCAGTCCCAGCCCAGCACCTCCATCCCAGTCCCAGCTCATCACCTCCATCCCAGTCCCAGCTCATCACCTCCATCATATTCCCAGCCTTTAAGCTCTATCCCATTCCCAGCCCAGCACCTCCATCTCATTCCCAGTCCACTACCTCCAACCCTCTCCCAGCCCAGCACCTCCAACCCATTCCCAGCCCAGAACCTCATTCCATTCCCAGACCAGCACCTCCATTCCATTCCCAGGCCAGCACCTCCATCTCATTCCCAGTCCACTACCACCATCCCAGTCCCATCCTGGCACCTCCAAGCCATTCCCAGCCCAGCAACTCATTCCATTCCAAAACCATCACATCCATCTCATTCCCAGTCCACTACCTCCATCCCATCTCCAGCCCAGCACCTCCATCCCATTCCCAGCCCAGCAACTCCATCCCATTCCCAGCCCAGCACCTCCATCCCATTCCCAGCCCAGCACCTCCATCCCATTCCCAGCCCAGCACCTCCATCCCATTCCCAGCCCAGCACCTCCATCCCATTCCCAGCCCAGCACCTCCATCCCATTCCCAGCCAGGCACCTCCATCCCATTCCCAGCCCATCACCTCCATCCCATTCCCAGCCAGGTCACCTCCATCCCATTCCCAGCCAGGCACCTCCCATCCACCCATTCCCAACCCATCACCTCCATCTCCATTCCCAGCCCATCACCTCCATCCCATTTCCCAGCCCATCACTCCATCCCATTCCCAGCCCATCCACCCATCTATTCCAACCCAGACACAGCTTCGCCCATTCCACAGCACCTCCATCCCATTCCCAGACCCATCACCTCCATCCCATTCCAGCCCATGCACCTCCATCCCATTTCCACCCCATCACCTCCATCCCATTCCCAGCCCATGCACCTCCATCCCCATCATTCCAGCCCATGCACCTCCATCCCAGGCTTCCCAGCCCAGCATCACCTCAGCCCAGCACCTCATTCCATTCGCAGCCCATCACCTCCATCCCATTCCCAGCCCATCACCTCCATCCCATTTCCAGCCCACCACCTCCATCCCATTCACAGCCTGTCTACCACTGTTACCTCCAAAATAAAGCACATTTCTAAAGGCTATTTTCTAATTATCATGATCTAGGTAGTGCTGTCAGATAAAACATAAATGTTTTCTTATGGTTAACTTTTCCTATAATCTATTATTAATAATAATCTCATTTAACTCTTTTCCAGTTTCTAATTTTTTTTTTTTTATTTTTCAGTGCCTATTTTCAAATATCCTATAACCTATTACTTTATCATGGCTACAAAATACAAATTGCAGGTGCTGTTATTTTTCCTTAATTTAAACAAATTCATTAATTTCTGTTACATGTATTAATATGGCTATACATTTTGAACTTGCAATTGCTTGTTTATACCTAGTTTAACTTTCTTTCTTACTAAAATAAAGATGTCCCTAGCACAATTCATTTCCTAATACTGTGACCTGTTCTGACAAATTCATTTAAGATGTTCTTTTTGTTAAAAATGTATTTAAATTATATGATAGATAGATATATAACCTTATACTTTTTAATTCTTAAATACTTAAATTATATGATAAAATAAAATTTTAAGTCAATTTAGATATTGATTGCAACTTCTCAGTAGAAATTAGAAAAATAAATAATAGTCTATTTTATTACATTCCAGATGATATTTGCACAATCATTTTAGAATTTCTTTTAGAAACTAATTTTAACAAGGTAAACATCTTTTAAAATTATTAATTCATATGCTATGCCCAGCAGGTATTATGTTCAATATTACATTTTATGTAGAATATTTTATACTAATAATATTGAAAAACATATTCAAATTGACTACTATGTGGTTTTCCTTATGTGTCCAACAAAAAGCAGAAAAATTACAAAATTTCATGAATAATAAATCTAACTCACCTGAAATTACTACTTGCATATATTTTAATTTTAGTATTACTGGAAGCCCAGTGGGACTTGGAGATTGTATTAGTCACTTTTCTGTTGCTGTGATAAAACCACCATGAGCAGGGACCTTATAAAAGGAAGAGTTTTTAATTGAGCTTAATTGACAGTTCCAGGGAATCAGAGTCCATTGTGGTGGGGAGCATGGTGGCTGGGGCGGAGCAGCAAGCCGAGGGTCACCATCTCACAATGAGCACAGACATGAGAGAGTAGAGAGAGAGAGAGAGGAGGAGAGAGAGAGAGAGAGAGAGGAGACGAAGACTGAGAGGCTTGTTAAACTCACTAAGCCCCCCCCAATGACGTCTTCCTCCAGCACGGCCACACCTTCTAAGACACTCCAAGAGCAGTGCCACCAAATGAGACAAAATGCCTGAATACTTAAAGCCTATGGGGGACACTCATTCAAACCACACATTCCACTCCCTGCCCCCATAGGCTCTGACCATATAAAATGCAAAATGCATTTAGGCCAACCTTAAAAGTACCATAGTCTTTACCAGTCTCAATTCTATTCAAAAGTCTATAGTTCAAAATCTCTTCTGAGACAGGCCAATCTCTTAACTGTAAACTCCTGTAAAATAAAAAGGCAAGTTACATACTCCCAAATACAGTGGAACTGAATACACATTCCCATTCCAAAAGGGAGGGATAGAGTCATAGAGAGGAAATACTGGACCAAAACAAGCAAAAAACCAGCAGGGCAAAAACCAAGTCCAGTAACTCCATGTGCAACTTCTGGGACTTGACTTCCAAAGGGCTTAGATGGCTCCAGCTCTTCCAGCTTTGCTTGAACTATACATCTCTTTCTTAGGCTGGTACCACTCCCTGTATGCAGCTCTCCTTGGAAATATCTCACAGTTCTGGCATCTTGAATGTCTCGCTGCCAACCAGGCTTCACATTCACAGCTTCACACAATGCCTATCAGAGCCTTCTTTATTCAGGACGCCCCTGCTGCACTCTGCCTGGCCTCTGTGGGTCTCTGAAACCGTGGAGGAAGAACTGATGACCCCTTCACTCTTACAAATTTCATTCCTCTAAAGCCAGCACCACGTGAATGAAATTGCCAAGTTTGGCTGCAAGTTAGGGATAGACTCTCTCCTACTTTAACCACATTTGCAAATATTCTCTGCCCTGGACTTGGAGTAAAAAAAACGCTTCCAGTATTTTCCTTTCAAAAATTGAGGGCTTAGCTGGGTGTGGTCTTGCCCTGAAGGTACTGATTCTGTTGTTTACTTTAAATCTTGAGGTCTTTCCTTAATCACTTTAATCACACCTTTCTCATTACTTGAAAATAGCGAGGCCTCTCCTTAATCACTTCAGTCTCCTTATCAAAAGGAACCTCTCCTTCACATGCCTTGGCCCCACCTTTAATTTCCTAGTGCACTTTTCAGGTCCAAACTGAACATTCTGCATTTCTTTCTGCCCCATCTGCTCTTCTTCACTGCAGATCTGCACAATATTCACCATCAATAGCCACACACCATTTCTACATTAGGCTGTCTTGAAATATCCTCTGCCAAAGACATGATCCATTGCTTTTCATCTTAGCATCAGGCAAGCATTTGGGCTGTGGGCAAACTGCTGCCAGACTCTTTATCAAATATCCCATTTGCTGCTAAGTCTTTATTTTCCTCAGAACTACATTCCTTTTTTTGCAGCATGCTTTCTTCCAGGCTTCTACTAAAATGGCCTGAGCTCTGCTTACAGTAGTCAACAGCTTTTCTAGCACACAGTTCCAAAGTCTTCCACATTTCTCCAAACATCCACATGGTCAGGTTCTTCACAGCCAACAGCCCACTCTCTGGTACCAATTAACTGTATTAGTCTCTTCTGTTGTGATAAAACACCATGACCAAAGGAACTTATAAAAGGAAGAGTTTATTTGAGCTTACAATTGATGGTTCCAGGAATCAGAGTCAATTGTGGCGGGAAGCATGGTGGCTGGGGCTGGAGCAGCAAGCTGAGGATCACATCTTGTAATGAGCACAGGAAGCAGAGAGATACTGGAAACCACAAGGCTTGTTAAACTCACTAACCCTGACCCCAATAAAGTACTTACTCCACCATGGCCACACCTTCTAAGACCTATGTGGTAGTTAGAATGAGTGTCCCCCATAGGCTGTAAGTATTCAGACATTTGTCTCCAGTTGGTGGCACTGTTTCTGGAGGTCTTAGAAGGTGTGGCCATGCTAGAGGAAGTACATTATTGGGGGCAGGCTTAGTGAGTTTAACAAGCCTCGTGGTCTACTGTTGCTCTCTCTCTGCTTCCTGTGCTCTTTGCGAGATGTGGCCCTTGGCTTGCTGCTCCAAATCCAGCAGCCATGCCTCCCTCCACAATGGACTCTAATTCCCTGGAACCATCAATCATAAGCTCAAATAAACTCTTCCTTTTATAAGTTCCTTTAGTCATGGTGGTTTATCACAGCAACAGAAAAGTGACTAGTACAGTTATTTGGTACCAGAGAGTTGGCTGTGAATAACCTGACCATGTGGATGTTTGGAGAAATGTGGAAAACTTTGGAACTTTGGGCTAGAAAAGCTGTTGACTACTGTAAGCAGAGTTTAAGGGGCCATTTTAGTAGAAGCCTGGAAGAACGCATGGCTGCAAAATACGTAGTTCCAGAGGAAATTAAAGACTTAGGCAGCAAATGGGATATTTTGATAAAGAGTCTGGCAGCAGTTTGCCCACAGCCCAGTGTCTGCCTGATGCAAAGTTGAAAAGCAATGGACTGATGTCTTGGAGGAGGATATTTCAGAGAGCCTAATATAGAAATGGTGGCATGGCTTTTAATGGTGAATTTATACAATCTACAGTGAAAAAGAGCAAAGGGGCAGAAGAAATGCAGAATGTCAGTTTGGATCTGAAACTGCACTAGGAAGATTAAAGGTGGGGCCAAGGCATGTGAAGGAGGTTCCTTTATGATAAGGAGACTAAAGTGATTAAGGAGAGTCCTGGAGATTTACAAGTAAACAAAATAATCAGTACCTTCAGGGCAAGACCACACCAGCTAATCCTCCAACAAGTCAGGGCAGAGAAAGTTGCAAATGTGGTTGAAATAGGCCAGGGTCCATCCCAAACTTGCAGCCAAAACTCGCATTTCATTCACATGGTGCTCGGTTTAGGGGCATGAAGTTTGCAAGAGTGAAGGGTCATCAGTGCTTCCCCATGGTTTCAGAGAGCTGCCAAGGTCAGGCAGAGCAGCAGGGGTGTCATGCATAAAGAAGCCTGATAGGCCATTGCATGAAGCTGTGAATGTGAAGCCTGGTTGGCAGCAGAGACCCCAAGAAGCATTCGAGATGCCAGACCTGAGAATATTTGCCAAGAAGCTGCATACAGAGAGTGTACCAGCCTAGAAAGAGATGTATGTTGCATCAAAGCTGGAAGATCTGAGCCATCTAAGTCCTTTGGAAGACAAGTCCCAGAAGTTGCACATGGAGCTACTGGACTTGGTTTTTGCCCTGCTGGTTTTCTTCTGTTTTGGTCCAGTATTTCCTCACTATGCCTCTATTCCTCCCTTTGAATGGGAATGTGTATTATTCCACTGTACCTTGGGAGTGTGTAATTTGTCTTTTGATTTTACGGAGCTTACAGTTAAGAGATTGGCCTGAGTCTCAGAAGAGACTTTTGACTGTAGACTTTTGATGGCATTGAAACTGGTAAAGACTATGGGAATTTTAAGGTTGGACTAAATGCATTTTGCATTTTATATGGTCAGGAGCCAGAAGTGGAATGTGGTGGTTTGAATGAATGTCCCCCATAGGCTGTAAGTATTCAGACATTTGTCTCCAGTTGGTGGCACTGTTTCTGGTGGTCTTAGAAGGTGTGGCTGTGCTAGAGGAAGTACTTTTTGGGGCAGGCTTTGAGTTAACAAGCCTCATGGTCTACATTTGCTCTCTCTCTGCTTCCTGTGCTCTTCATGAGATGTGACCCTTGGCTTGTGCCTCCCACCACAATGGACTCTAATTCCCTGGAACTGTCAATCGTAAGCTCAAATAAACTCTTCCTTTATAAGTTCCTTTGGTCATGGTGTTTTATCACAGCAACAGAAAAGTGACTAATACAACCTCCAAGAACAGTGCCACCAACTGGAGACAAAATGTCTGAATACTTAAAAAGCCTATGGGGGGCTGGGCGTGGTGGCACATGCCTTTAATCCTAGCACTCGGGAGGCAGAGGCGGCGGATTCTTTGTGAGTTCACAGGCCAGCCTGGTCTACAGGTGAGTTCCAGGAGCTCAGGGAGACCTGTCTCGAAAAAGACCAAAACAAAACAAAAAAAAAGCCTATGGGGGACACTCATAGATACATAACATTATAGTTTTTAAATCTTAAATACTTGAATGATATGATAAAATAAAAATTTTAAGACAATTTAGATATTGATTGCAACTTCTCAGTAGAAATTAGAAAAAGAAATAATAATATTCTATTTCATTACATTCCAGATGATATTTGCACAATCATTTTAGAATTTATTTTAGAAACTAATTGTAACAAGGTAAACATCTTTTAAAATTATTTAATTCGTATGCTATGCCCAGTAGTTATTATGTCCAATATTAGATTTTATGTAGAATATTTTATGTTAAGAATATTGAAAAACATATTCCAATTGACTACTATGTGATTTTCCTTATGTGTCCACTAAAAAGCACAAAAATTACAAAATTTCATGAATAATAAAGCTAACTCACCTGAAATTTCTACTTGCATATTTTTCAATTTTAGTGTTACTGGAAGCCCAGTGGAACTTGGAGCTAAATGAAGCTGTTCACTGGAGGGAGATAATAGTAATGAAAAAAACTGATGTCCCCATTATTCTTTCTACAACTATTTTTCATGAAGTGAGCGTTCAATAATAAATGAAACATTAGCTTAGGAATAGGTAGCACAGAACTTAGACTTTATATGTAGTAATATTGATTAGCTGCTGTTAAATAATAGGTAATTCACCAATCTGTTCATTACTTATGCATGAAATAAAGTCTAGCCAAATTACTTTTTAAAGCCAGTTGTGTAGTCTTATCACTGGTTTTAAATACCTTTTCTATTTCGTATTGGAGTAAATAATACGTTTCTCAGATGTTATTCATCTAAACTCTGTGACAGATATTAATATTAAAGTAGATTCTACTGTCATTGAGGTAAGCCATGGTCAGAAAAGTTAATTGATTTACCCATAACCCATAGAAGCAGGGAAGAAAAGATTAAAAAAAAAAAAACCTACATGTTCCAAAACTATAAAAAAAAGGAGTGAGCTGAGCTGTTGGAATGACTTCTGGGACAATATCTCAGCTTACATAAACTGTAATCTTTCTTGATTTGAGCTAGAATAATATATATGTATTGTGCAGATATAAATTAACCACTGCTTATATGAAATATTTATTGGAAGCAAGAAGAGAATTATCTTAAGGGTGTTAAAAAATAGATGGGTCATGTGCTAGATAGCTTTAGTGTCAACTTGACACAACTGGATTGAGGGAGACTCAGTTGGAGAATTGGCTCCATTGAACTATCCTGTGGCCACATCTGTGGAGCTTTGTCTTGATTGTTGAGCAATGTGGGAGGGTCCAGGCCACTATGTGTGTTGCCACCCCTGGGCAGGTTGTTGTGTATGGTATAAGAGAGCAGCCTGGGCATGGGCCAGGGGAGCAAGCCAGTAAGCAACATTCCTCCATGGCCTGTACCTCAGCTCCTGCCTCCAGGTTTCTGCCCTGAGTTCAGACCTTGGGCTCCCTGAGTGATGAGCTATGTATGACAAGAGATGGAGCTAAATAAACCCTCTCCTCCCCAGGTTGGTGTTGGCCATAATGTTTTGTCACAGCAATTGAAGAGAAACTAGAACAGGTCAATAGATGCCAAAAGAGGAAAATCATTCTCTGACAAGGATCTGCTTTTACTTCTCCATTTCATATTCAAGGTATGGCTTCATACCAAGGGATTTGAAGGCACAAGCTCTGAGAAGAGCTCAGGTCCCACTTTTGTTTGAAATGGATACTAAGAATTGGGCTGTTTTATTGAGGCCTTTCCATAATGTGACATTACACTTCTACACTGAGCATCAAACAGTATTAATAGAATGTGTCTTCTTAATCCTTATCCTTAAATTCATGTGCAGTTTCTTTTAAACATACCTAACAATACATGAAAAATACATACACACTGCAACATATGTGATTGATAGGATTTACAAAGTGTTTCTAGTTTTGTATACAAAAAATATTTAAATATTTGTTACAAAAATAAAGTAAATGCCATGGAAGTTAATAAAGCATGTCATGATGCCCAAGATATACAAGGCCTGTAGTACAGGACACACATTAGGAAAAAAAAAAATATAATTATATATATATATATAATATACTTCAATGTCATGACTGAAATAATGAAATCATTACTTTTTAATAATTTTCTTCTTTTCCCAAAACTGTTGAAAGCTTTTATAATGAAAGGTGTATTACAGTTTCTCAAATTGTTTATCTTATCAATTGCAATAATGACATGGGTGTTTTTTTATTATTTCTGTTAGTGAGGTATATTATAATTGTTGATTTTTTTCATGTTTTCACCATTCTTATATTCCAGAAATAAATACCACTTAATCATTGTATATATTCTCCTAAAATATTTTATTGGGGTTTTGCACATTTCTTATAACAGTTCTGAACTAAATTTTGAGCTCTTCCCCCATTCACTTCCCACACAATAGCTGTGTTCTTATTATATAGCCTTCAGTTATACAAAATCACTAATATGCAAATATTGTATGTGTAATTTTTCAGTAGTTTTTTGAGTTAACATGTATCTACATGGATTTTTATGCTACCTAAACTTGATTTATCCCTCCTCTCTCCCTGTCTAACCTCCATCATTCCCTGCGCAATTTTACTGCCCACATTTTGCCCTGTTAATTCCTGTATCCTATCATCTCCCTTCTCTTGAGTTGCTTCCTCCTCTTTACCCCTTGTTTGCTTGAATGTGCTTTCTGTTTCCCTTCCCAGTTGAATTCTCCCATCTTCCCCACTTCCTCCTTGATAGAATCTGTTCCTCGCTATCTTCCTGCTTCTCACCCTTGCTATCCCCCTCCTTTGTCCTTTTTCTTTCTCTTTACTTCCATGATTCTTTTCCATTTTCCTGGCTGTCACTGCTTCTTCTGGATTTAAACTTGCATAAAAAGGATTGGTGCTCCAATCTTCACATGAGGGAGAACATATATATGTCACTTGATTTTTCTGAGTCTGTGTTACTTCACATAGTACAACAGTTTTTAGTTCTATATATTTTACCGCAAATTTCATAATTTCATTTTTACTTACTGTTGAGAAGAACTCATTTGTGTAAATGCAACAGATTCTCATGATCCATCTATCAGTTGAAGGACAATTATGATGCTTCAATTCCTTACCTATTGTAAAAAGAGCAGTAAAAAAACAGATTTACAGGTAACTGTACAGTAGAATGAATCCTTTTGGTATATGCCAAGGAGTGGTACACTTGGATTACACAGTAGTTTCATTTTAGGTTTTTAAGAGTTCTCCACAAGCTTTCCATAGTGGTTACACATATTTCCATTCCCACCAGACCATCAGTAAAGGAATGTTCCCCTTTCTGACAAAACAAAACAAGCAAACAAACAAACAAAAAAGGGGGGGCATGGTGGTGTACACCTTTAATCCCATCACTCCAGAGGCAGAGGCAGGAAGATCTCTATGAGTTCAAGGCCAGCCTGGTCTACATAGTGAGTTCCAGGATAGCTGGGGCTACAGAGCAACACTGTCTCAAAAAGTCCAAAAGATAAAAAAAAAAAAAGAATGTTCACCATTCTCCCCATTCTCTCCAACATTTTGTGTCTTTTGTTCTCTTGACTTAGCCAGTATTATTGGGGTAAGGTGGAAACTTAAGGTGGTTCTGGTCTGCATTTATTTAATTGCTAAAGATGTTGAGCATTTTTAAGGTGCTTCTTAACCATTTTTATTTGTTCTTTAAACTTTGAGAACTCTGCTCAAGTTCAAGTTCTTAGACCATCTTTTTATTGGGTCCTTTATTTCCTTGTTTCTTTTTTTTAATGTTTTAATTGTGTCTAGTGTTTTATTATTATTTTTGTGTAGAATTAATAAACATAGTTAAAAAAAATGCCTTTTTTAAATTAATTTTTTATTGTTATTAAACTTTTTTCCATAAATCTACATCATTTTTCAGTTGAATTTAGAGTCACCTTCCCTTCCCATTTCCCCCACTTTTAGGCGAGTCCCTGCATGCTACCACACATGTCTTGCAACATTTTCTGGTCTTTCTATTGCTTCAACATATGTGTGTGTGTGTATATATATTTATATATAATATATATATATATATATTCAAATCTACCATATACTACCCTCACCTGAAATTGGAAGATTTTTTTTTCTAAAAGGTGTCATGTTTTTCCTTAGGGAATGCTACAAGGTTCCTCCTGACAAGGCAACCCAAACAACCATCAATCTTGGACTTGTGCTACACACAGGGTTCTTTCCCTCCCATGGTCCCCCAAATGGTCCATTAAGCATGCATACTGTCTTGATTCCCCTGCACTAGCCTTCATGATACAGACAACAATGACAGTCTATACTCTGACCAGGCTGAAATCCCTTTAGCTGCTTAGTCCACAAGCTGGGTAATCAGTAGTCACATTATCTGGCATTGAAGGTTTGGAGAGATTCTTGGAGAGACTGAGTCTTCAGTCCATATTGGAGGTTAAAAAAGCTGTGTCTCATTCTGAAGAGTGGCAAAAGTAGTGGCAGCCAAAGAGTAATGTACTTGCCAGTAAGAATTGAAGACAGGCCAAACAACAATACTCCTTCTCTTTTTTTTTTTTTTTTCTTTTTGGCCTTTTTACTAATGATCTCAAGGTTTATATCTGAAGTCAATTTCCCTGTCTTACTGATTATTTATTTCTGGTTTTACTTTCCTTTTGGATGTTTAAGACCACACAGTTANAGAAAAATTAAAACAAACTAATGAATCTAGGAAAGGGATGGGAAGAAGGAAAAGGGAGTTGATGGGGTGGGAAGAAGAGAATAAAGGGTAGAAGAGTAAGTAAGCAGAATGTATTTTATACTCTGCTTAAATTGTTAGCTAACTAAGTAGAAACAATGCAGAGACTGGGAAATTGGCTCAGTTCATAAGACACTTGTCTTGCATGCATGAGGACCTGAGTTGGGGCACCAGAATCCACTTAAAAGTGTCAAGTATGGTGGCCGATATTTGTCATTTTAGCAGTGGAGTAGTGAAGACAAAAGGATCTCTAGTGCTCACTGGCCAGCCAATCTAGGCTAATAAGGGAGTTTCTGGACAATGAGAGTTCCTATCTCTGAGAAAGTGAACATCATTCTTGAAAAAGACACTTGTGTTGTCCTCTGGTCTCCACACATGCAAACACAGGTATACAAACACAGGTATATATATATATATATATATATATATATATATATATATATTCAAATATACATATATACCCATCACCTGAATTGGAAGATTTTTTTTCTAAAAGGTGTCATGTTTTCCTTAGGGAAGTACACAGAGGTTCCTCCTTGACAAGCCCAAACAACCATCAATCTTGGACTTGTGCTACACACAGGGTTCTTTCCCTCCCATGGTCCCCCAAATGAAGTCCATTAAGCATGCATACTGTCTTGATTCCCCTGCACTAGCCTTCATGATACAGACAACAATGACAGTCTATACTCTGACCAGGCTGAAATCCCTTTAGCTGCTTAGTCCACAAGCTGGGTATATCAGTAGTCCTTATCTGGCATTGAAGGTTTGGAAGATTCTTGGAGAGACATGAGTCTTCAGTCCATATTGGAGGGTTAAAAAAGCTGTGTCTCACTTCTGAAGAGTGGCAAAAGTAGTGGCAGCCACAGAGTAAATGTACTTGCCAGTAAGAATTGAAGACAGGCCAAACAACAATACTCTCTCTTTTTTTTGTTTTCTTTTTGCCTTTTTACTATGATCTCAGGTTTTATATCTGAAGTACAATTTCCCTGGTCTTACTGATTATTTATTTCTGGTTTTACTTTCCTTTTGGATGTTTAAGACCACACAGTTAACCCAGATTAACCAAGGTTTTTGTTTTCTTGTGGTCAGTTGAGGATCTGGTCCTCAGGGGACTCTCAGGGTTTTTTTGGGGGGGAGAAGGAGGGTGGGAGCCCCTGCCTCCTTTCAGTTTTTCATTTACCAGTTCCATCCACTTGAGGACAGAGTCAGGTCTTGCTAGATCAGTCTTCCTTTTCTGAAGCATGAGCAGGCTTTCCTCTTTATAGACTGGACACTGGCTGAAGTCCCATTAGTGGATCTCCAAGACCTCCCTGAACAGGAATACTGATGACCCACATTTGCAGGACATTTCAAGAGATGCCCCCATGCATAGTTCCCTAAGACTTGGTTGACATCTGAGGGCAAGAAACAAAGTTGTCCCTTAAGTCCTTCTGCCACATTGGTATGGGCATTAAGTATGGTCATTATGCACTCTGAGAGGCTAAGTTACACCACCCTGATATATTGCACCTATATTAAAATTGTATCTTTTGAAAACAAACTGTATGTTATTTCCATATCATATTTCTTGGTTCAAATGTTTCCATTTTAATTTCATATTACTCTAAAAGATGCATAGATACCCTCCATCATATACCAAAAATCCAAGGTCTGAAAATGAATGGTAGGTTAGTTCCAGAACCTGTCTAGGGATTTACAATATAAGAGCAGAGCTGTTTTCAGATCATGAGGACTATAACATTAATGTTGCTCAGTTTGCCTTACAATTAGGTTTTGTTTTTCTGGAACTGTGTTACTTCACTTAGCATAAAATCTTCTAGTTCCATCTGATTACCTGCAACATTCATGATGTCATCTTTCTTTACTGCTGCATAGCACTCCATTGTGTAGATGTACCACATTTTCTCTATCCACTCATCAGCTGAGGGGCACATGGGTTGGTTCCATACCTTTGCTATTGTGAAGAGAGCTGCAATAAATATGGCTGTTAACTAGACAATAAACTAGGCAGAAATCGCTGTACAGAAAGGGAAAGCCCAAAATGCTACCTTCTGCAGAGAACCCTAATTCAGTTTTATTCAGAGTAAAGGGAAAAAAAAGAAAAACAACTTCTGCTCACAGAAGCGATCTGTACTCGAACTACACATGCAGTGAGGACATTATGCTAACACAGCTGATCTGCTGCTGCATTTGTCTACTGTTCATCTACTATTAACAATTATAAACAGAGCAGTGCAACTAGTATTGGAGCTGTCCTTCTAGTGTTATAGTGTCCATGTATCTCTGCTGTAGGAAGAGTCTTGTGGGTATATACTCACATGTGGTATGGCTGGGTAAGGTGGTAGGCACATTTTGAGTATTTTAAGGGTTCTGTACACTACTTTCCATAGTGGTTTTACAAGTTTGCATTCTCACCAGCAGTGGATGAGTGTTCCCCTTTCCCCACACCCTCTCCAGCATTTGGTATCATTTGTTTTCTTGATCCTAGCTAGCCTTACCAAAGGGAAATGATATCTTAAATTGGTTTTAATTTACATTTCCTTAATTGTTACCAATGTTGAACACTTTTTAAGATGTTTCCCAGCCATCTCTATTTCCTCCCTTGTGAAGTCTCTGTTTAGCTCTTTACTCATCTTTTGAGTGAGTCATTTGTTTTCTTACTTCATGGTTTTTTGAGTAGTTTATATATTCTGGAAGTTAATGTTCTGTCAGATGTATCAACAGTGAAGGTTTCCTCCCACTCCATGGGTTTGGTTTTCTCTTCACTTCCCAGATTGCTTCTTTTGATGTACAGAATCTTTTGAGTTTAATAAGATCCCACTTGTCAATTGTCACCCTGATTTCCTGTGCAGCTATTAGTTTCTTTAGTATAATGCTTTTATTGACTTTTTGTGTATTTCAGACATAATTTTTCACTTCAGTTTAGACATTTTCCCCTTTCCATTCCCTACACCCCAGATCATGCATTCTACCATAAATGTCCTGCAACTTTCTCTCAGTCTTTTTGTAATATTTAGGAGTTCACATTTTCCTCCTTTAATTTTATATTAACCTAAAATAGGAATACATACCTTCCACCCATATACAGTAATTACAGAGTCTGAAAATAACTGGTAGGTATATTCTAGAGCCTGTTAACAGATTTACATTATAACAGCATAGTTACTTTCAGATAAAAAGAAATATAACAATAATGTTGTTCAGCTTGACTTTCAACTGAGGATTTGGTGTTAGCATCCACAAATGAGAGAAACCATTGGTCACTTGTTTTTCTGGGACTGTTTTACTTCAGCATAATAGCTTTGAGGTCCATCCATTTACCTGCCATGTTCCTGATGTCATCTTTCTTTACCGCTGAGTAGTACTCCATTGTGTGTACATTGTGTACCATATTTTTGTCATCCACTCATCTGTTGAGGGGCATTTGAGTTGGTTCAAGCTCTTTGGAATTGTGAAGAGAGTTGTAAGAAACATGGATGTGCATGTATCTTTGCATTAGTATGAGTCTTGTGGATATATACCAAGGAGTGGTATGACTGGGTCAGGTGGTAAGCTCATTTTGAGTCTTTTAAGGTTTCCCCACACTGCTTTCCATAATGGTTGTACAAGTTTACATTCCCACCAGCAGTGGATGAGTGTTCCCCTTTCCCCACAACCTCTCCAGCATTTGTTGTCTTTTGTTTCCTGGATCTTAACCAGTCTTATTGGAGCGAGATGATATCTGAGATTGGTTTTAATTTACATTTCCTTAATTTTTAATGATGTTAAACACTTTTTAAGATGATTCTCAGCCATCTTTAATTCCTCACTGGTGAAGTCTCTGTTGAGCTCTTTACTCCATCTTTGGAGTAGATAATTTGTTTTGTTACTTCTTTGTTTTTTGAGTAGTCTATATATTCTGGACGTCATTGCTCTGCCAGATGTATCACTAGTGACGATTTCCTCCCACTCTGCGTTTTCTCTTCACTTCCTTGATTGTTTCTTTTTCTGTACAGAAGCTTTTGAGTTTGGTGAGGTCCCGTTTGTCAACTGTTGACCTTATTTCCTGTGCAGCTGCTGTCTGATTTACAAAGTCTTTTCCTACACCTATGTCTTTTAGGTTGTTGTCAACTTTTTCTTCTATAGCCTTCAGGGTTTCAGGTTTCAGGTTGAGATCTTTGATCCACTTGGAGTTGATTTTTGTACAGGGTGAGAGGTAGGGGTTTAATTTTATTTTTCTGCAAGTGGTGTTCCAGTTTTGTCAACACCATTTGCTGAAGATGCTATCCTTCCTCCATTGAGGATGTTTGGCCCTTTGTCAAATATGAGGTGGCTGAAATTGTATGAGCTCAAGTTTGGATCTTCAATTTTGTTCCATTGGTCCGTGGGTCTGCTTTTGTGCCAGTACCAGGCTGTCATTATGACTATGGTCCTGTAATACTGCTTGAAGTCTGGTTGATCAATGCCTCTGGTATTGCATTTTTCCCTCAGGGTTGCTTTAGCTATTCAGGATCTTTTGTTTTTCCATATGAATTTGAGGACATTTTGCTCCGTGTCTGAGAAAAAGCTCATGGGGATTTTGATTGGGATTGTGTTGAATGTGCCAGTACCAGGCTGTCATTATGACTATGGTCCTGTAATACTGCTTGAAGTCTGGTTGATCAATGCCCCTGGTATTGCATTTTTCCCTCAGGCTTGCTTTAGCTATTCAGGATCTTTTGTTTTTCCATATGAATTTGAAGACATTTTGCTCCGTGTCTGAGAAAAAGCTCATGGAGATTTTGATTGGGATTGTGTTGAATCTGCATATCAATTTGGGTAAAATGGACATTTTTACTATATTAATTTTACTTTAAGTTCTTTGTATATTCTGACATTAACCCTTTGTCAGATGTGTAGTAGCTGAAGATTTCTCCAACTCAGTGGGTTTCCTCTTAATTTCTTTGGTTATTTCTTTGGCTCTAGAGATTTTTTTAAGTTTCAGGAATTTTTGTTGGTCTTTGACCTTAATAAATGAACAAATGTTGTCCAGTTTACAAAGTCCTTTTCTGAACCTGTATCTTGTAGGGCATTGCCTATAGTTTCTTCTAAGCATTTACAATTTTCAGGTTTCATCTTGATGTCTTTGCTGCATTTGGAATTAATATTTTTATAGGTTGAAAGATACCAGTCCAATTCATTCATCTACAGGTAGAGATCTAGTTCTGCCAAAACCTGTGTTTGAAGATGTTGTTTTGCCTCCATTGTGTGTTCTTATCATCTTACTCAAATATCAGGTGACTAAAATTACATGCACTCATATTTGGGTATTCTATTTTTTTCCTTATATCTACATGTCTGTTTTTGTGCCAGTACCATGCTTTTTTTTCTGACTATAACTCTTTAATATATTTTGAGTTCTGGTATGGTGATTCCCCCGGCATTGCTCTTTTTGCACAAGATTGCTTTGGATATCTGGAGTCTGTTATGATTCAATATGAATTCTAAGATTTTTTTAGCTCTATGAATAATGTCATGGGAATTTGGTTGGAATTGCATTGGATCTATAGATTGCTTTTGGTAAGATAGTAATTTTTATAATACTAATTCTGCCAGTACATGAGCATGGTAGGTCCTTCCAACTCCTGGAGTCTTCCTGAATCTCTTTCCTTAAATATTTTAATTTTTTATTTCTATTTGGTATCACTGTCAACTTTTAAAATGTCTATGAATAATTCCTGAAACTACTAGAAAGTCCATGATTTCATCAGTTGTTTGGTATAAAATTTTCATGTGGCATAAGTCCAAACTGAAAATATGATACTGTGCTGGATAGCTTTAGTGTCAACTTGACACACCTGGGTTAAGGGAGGCTCAATTGGGAAATTGGCTCCATTGGATTGGCCTGTGGCCACATCCCTGGAGTATTGTCTTGATTGTCAAGCAGTGGGGTAGGCCCAGCCCACAATGAGTGGTGCCACCCTGGGCAGGTTGTTATGTACCATATAAAAAGGCAGGCTGGGCATGAGCCAGGGGAGCAAGCCAGTGAACAGCATTCCTCCATGGCCTGTGCTTCAGCTCCTGCCTCCAGGTTCCTGCCCTGAGTTCCTGCCTTGGGCTCCCTGAATGATGAACTCTGACCCAGGACGTGTAAGCTGAATAAACCCTTTCCTCCCCAAGTTGGTGTCAGTCAGAGTGGTTTATCACAGAAATGGAAGACAAACTAGAACAGAAATTGGTACCAGAGAGTGGGATATTTCTGTGACAGACCTGACCTTGGTGTTTTGGGGAAGGTTTGTGGAAGCGTTTGGAACTTTGGGCTAGAAAAATCATTGAATTTGCTGTGGAGTTTGGAGCAGTTTTGCTGAAAGAGTTGTAGAGGATGGAGGCCTAGCTTATGAAGTTTCTAGTTTCAAAGGGAAGCAGAGATTACCAGGACTGTTGAATCTGTGGGTTCTGGTCAGCTAGAGCTGAAGAATCAGCTATAAGTAACAAGAGACCAGAAACTAAAGTGAAATCTTTGTTGTACTAGGACAATTGATGCTGGTTAGCTGGGGCTGAAAAATCAGCTGTAAGTAACAAGAGACCAGTATCACTGTGGCGAAATCTTCTGGGAAGAATTTCTTCAGGGTCAGCACACAAAAGCTATGTTCCAGAAGGAGCCCAAGCCTCCATATCAAGCCAGAAGCAGGACGTGATAGTGTATAAGAGTCTCCTATATGGTTCTGGTGTTGAAATTTGAGGGGGTCACAGAGAGCAACCGAGGCTTGGTACTGTGAGAGGTCAGGAAAGACCATTGGTGGAAGTGTAACTCGGTTGCCGTGAAGACCCCAGGATTGCAGGGGTCATGGAGAGAAGCTGAGGCTTTGCACCAGGAGAGGTCAGAAGAGACCACTGGTGAAGGTGCTGCCTCAGTTTCAGTGGCGACCCCAGGTTTTTGGAGATGCCAGGACCTTGGGATGACCACCAAGAGCAACGGCAGGTGTGAAATGGAGTCAGTCTGGGCCTTGTCAGTTGAGTTGTGTGTGCCACAGATGGCAGAGTCAGAGAAGGGGAGCTGCTGAAACCCTTTGGAGCCCAGAAGATTGTGAGTGAATCCCAGATATCCAGCCTTGAGCTACTTTGCTGGACTTAGGTTTTGTGTGAGTGTGGCTGATTCTTCCCTTTGAATTAAGACAGTACTTGTTTTGGATTTTACAGCAGCCCACATTTAATAGACTTTTAATAGACTGGAAACATTTAAGTGTTTGGACATTTTAAGGACTGTGGGGCTTTTAAGATTGTATTGTCTTAGATTGTGAATAATGTTAACATCAATCTTTGGGGATAAGAAATGGAAAGGTGGTGGTTTAATAGTGATGTGTTTTGTGTGTCAAGTTGACAAGGGGTCAATTGTGTTGGATAGCTTTAGTGTCAACTTGACACACCTGGGTTGAGGGAGCCTTGATTGTGGGATTTGCTCCATTGGATTGGTCTGTAGCCACACCTGTGGAGTATTGTCTTGATTGTCAAACAGTGTGGGAGGGCCCAGCCCACAATGAGTGCTGCCACCCTGGGCAGATTGTTATGTACCATATAAGAAGGCAGGTTGGCATGAGCCAGGGGAGCACAGCCAGTGAACAGCATTCCTCTGTGGCCTGTGCTTCAGCTCCTGCCTCCAGGTTTCCTGCCCTGAGTTCCTCCTGGCTCCCTAAGTGATGAACTATGATCCAGGAGATTGTAAGCTGAATAAACCCCTCCCCCAGTTGGTGTCGGTCATAGTGTTTTGTCTCAGCAATGGAAGACAAACTAGAACAATTACCAACACAGATATAATATCTTGGAGGACATATTCCACTGAGTAAGGTCAGGGTCTGTATTGACCAACTGAATATTTGCAAACACTTCAGGAATATGTGCTATTAGTTGAAATTGCTAAAATTACCATTTTAATTTGGAGAGTGAATTTAAATGTTCACTCATCCATTTCCAAATCATTTCCATAGAATAGCCCATGTGGTCTCTCATTTCCAAAATCAGTTGTAAAGAAAACAAACATTATTTTTATTCTGATTCCTATCAAACTGTAATGGCCAAATAGAAAACTGATAGTTTTATTATATGCTTTTAAAAAGTTTAACACAGAGGAATGCATCTTAAGTGTTTTATAAATTTTATTTTTAATTTGGGTGGTGGAATATTTTCTCTGAATATATTTATAGATCTTCTATTATGTGTACCATGCATCCATAAGCCAGTAATAAAATGAAGATATATTTGATTCTCTCCTTCAGTTGAAGGCTGAGATGTGACTTATGTCTGACCCACCAGGCAGGGAGGGGGCTTCTGAGGACAACTTCTCATTGTGGTAGGAGCTTCAAATGCATCATCTTGCAACCTCTTATAAAATTGATAAGATTTACATATGTGGAAGCTGAAGTGAAAGGAAGAGAGGAAATTACTTTCAATGATATGGTTATAATAAGTCACTGAGCCTATATTCATATCCAGGATTAATTTTCATATTTCCCTGACTGTATGTATTTTAAACATCTTAATTTCCTTTTCATTATAGTCAAAATTAAACGATTTTTTTCCAAGTCATTGATTCACCTTCAACTACTCTAAATGAAAGGGAAATATGAAATTGATAGAGAGAGAAGTGGACTGAAAGCATTATTACACAAGAACTCTGACTGGGGTTGACAATCTTATCTTTAAAGATTTGTTAAGAATACTCACTTCCTTTCTACTAGAAAAATAAGTGTTCTGACATAAAAGGAAATCTGACATCTGAGTCTGCAGATGGCTTTGGGGTGGTAGCAACTGAATTCCAGGACAGTTCTCATACTCCTCTCAAAGTTTACTCAAGTAAACAGAGAAAAATATGCTTTACCCAAGTAATGAATATGACCTTTTGCCAAATACTCACAAGTTTATTAGCTTGAAATAAGTCAGGAATATCTGAAGCACCTTCTCATAGGTAGCCTTCCAAACAAAAATTCCTCATTAAAACTGAGAGAAAATGTAGTGATCTTTAGTCTATGTTCAGATAAACAGAGTGAACTGCCCCGACAGAAACAGTTGATGCAAAGTAATTTCCTGAGCCACACAGAACATCAGACTAAAATTTCTCTTCCAGGTGTCACCTTCAAGCCAGCATCTGCTGCCTACCTTCGTACCTCCTGATCTTTCTCATTCATGTACTGTGCCTAATCTGATCAACTAGTTCAGGTAACAAGAGTAAAAGTGTGTTTTCATTTTCTCTATTGTACCCAAAATAATTTCAGTGGGACAAATTTTCATTGTGTTTACTCTTTTATTTCTTATATTAACAAGTGTAAATTATATGCCAAGTGCTCAAATGTAGATTGTTGGTAGTTCTCTCTTAGACCAATATGCCAAATAAATTTATGGGGCATATTGACAAGGAAGAATCCTGCCACTTGCCTCACTTATGGCTTTCAGATTCTATGCTTTGAATTGCCAATCTCTTGGCCCAATAAATATTTATCAGTAACTATAACCTTTTGAGGGTAAATATTTTAAATTTGTATTCAACAATTTTAAGCATTCTGGGATGTAGTGTGCCCTCAATAAGAGTTACATACAAAAGATTAATAATATTTTATTGCAACAAATTAATTTTAACTTATAGCCATAAACCATATGTTATTTCTTATCAGATTCTGTTTCAAAGATAAATTTCATAAATGCATTATAGTACAGCAATTTTAATGCTATTGTTGAAATTATATTTGCATTGACTGTTAATAAAATAATACTTGCTCTATTATGCTATCACAAATTATGAACACATTTCATAACAACAGTAATTTATATGTTTTCTTAAGTTATAAACATATTCATTTGATCACTTGAGTTTTCTTAATTTAATGTTGCATTACCTATTTTCTCAGTGCTATGAAAAAAAAAAACATACCCATCAGAAAATGACTTAACCAGGGAACAGTATATTTTAGATTACAGTTCTAATCCATAAATGGGGAGAGACTTAGTGGCTGGGCATCAAGCAGCTTGTCACATTGTATCCACAGTCAGGAAGCAGAAAGAGGGATTCTACCCCTTTTCTTTAGCTTACTGAACAATGAGGTTCCTCTACTTGGGGAAGGACTGCTGTCTCAGTTATCTTAATCTTGATCCTCCTTCATAGATTTGCCCATGAGTTTGCTCCTAAGGTATTCTAAATAACTTGACCATCAGTATTAACCATCATTAATATTTTGGTAGATTTTAATGTGTGAGTCATGTTGAGAGGCTTCTGTGTTCAAATCTTCATTTTCCAAAGAATTCTTTGGTTACCTGTCCAATTTTTTTCTGTCTAGTAAATAATAGGAGATAATTGATTCTTCTAGATGGCTTCACATTTTCTCTCTACTTAGGATATTTATAGATGGAAATAAATTTATCTTTTGTCTCTTTTTCTTTTTAAGTGATTGATAATTGAGAAGATTAAAACTCCTTCATTTATAAAATACAACTTGTTAGCCAACCCTGAGCAAAAAGAGCTACACAGGGGGGATCTCTATACCAGACTTCAAACTATATTACAGGGCTATAGTCATAAAAACAGCCTGGTATTGGCACGAAAACAGACCTGTTGACCAATGGAACAAAACTGAAGATCCAAACCTTAGCACATACAATTTCAGCCATCTCATATTTGACAAGGGGGCCAAGAAGACACAATGGAGAAAAGACAGCATCTTCAGCAACTGGTGTTGGCAAAACTGGATCTCCACTTGTAGAAGAATGAAATTAAACCACTACCACTTGCCCTATACAAAAGTCAACTCCAGAAGGGTCAAAGACCTCAGCATGAAACCCCAAACTCTGAAGGCGATAGAAGAAAAAGTTGACAGCAGACTACAAGACATAGGCACAGGAAAAGACTTCCTAAATCAGACAGCAGCTGCACAAGAATTAAGGTCGACAACTGACAAATGGGACCTCATTAAACTCAAAAGCTTCTGTACATCAAAAGAAACAAACAAGGAAGGGAAGAGAAATCCCACAGAGTGGGAGGAAACCTTCACCTCAGAAACATCTGACAAAGCATCGATTTCCAGAATATATAAACTACTCAAAAAACAAAGAAAAGAGAAAACAAATGACCCACTCAATAGATGGAGCAAAGAGCTGAGCAGAGACTTCACAAGTGAGGAATTAGAGATGGCTGAGAAACATCTTAAGAAGTGTTCAACATCACTAATCACTAAGGAAATGCAAATCAAAAACCACTGTAAGATATCATTTTACTCCAATAAAACTGGCTAGGATCAAGAAAACAAATGATACCAAGTGCTGGAGAGGTTGTGGGGAAAGGGGAACACTCATCCACTGCTGGTGGGAAAGTACACTCAAGCAGCTACTATGGAAAGCAGTGTGGAGAACACTTGGATGACTTGGAGTGAACTTGCCACTGGACCCAGCCATACCACTCCTAGGCATGTACCCTCAAGACTCACCCCACCATAGAGATAATGCACTGGCCATTTTACTTCACGCTCTCTTTACAATTGCAAGGAGCTGGAAACCAACCCAAATTGCTCCTCAACTGATAAGTGGATAGAGAAAATGTGGTACATCTATACCAATGAGTTCTATGCAGCAGTTAAGAAAGGTGACATCATGAGCTTTGCAGGAAAATGGCTGGAGCTAGGGAACATCTAGCTGAGTGAAGTAACATAGTCTAAGAAAACAAACGACAAGTGGTATCCGTCATCTGTGGATGCTAGTGCCAATTACCCGTGTTGAAGTATTTCCTGTGCATGGACCCCTTGAGCTTTTGTCACAGCAGTTTGAGTGGGAGGATCTATATGGAAACAACAACAAACACTAAACAACAGAAAGGACTGCATCAAAGAACTGAACTGACTGAAACAGTGAACTTCTCTGCTCAAAACAGTGAATTTCACTCACATGGAGATTGAGAAAAGACTGAGAAAGAGATGAAAAAGCCAGTGGCAGAGTGCATCCATCGGCTGTGGGTGGGGGATGGGGACACGGGTTCTAGTTCATATAAAAAATATATGTAAATGAATACATTAAAAAAAGAAGAAAAAATAAAAATAAAAATAAAAAATAAAATAAAATAAAATAAAATACAATTCTGAAAAATGACATTTTAATTCCAATGAAAATTTAATTCTAGTGGGTGAGAAGAAACAGTCTAATTTCTTTGGATTGTCATTTTGGATTCTAGTCTGTTCAGTTTGTTTCCCTTCATGGTTGACACTTTTCCAGTGATACCCTTTAATCATACTAAACAAGCACAGCTTTGGATGTACAGGCATTTAAGCAGTACTATATTATGTCAAGCTAGCTGTGAGCATAGACAAGATGCCTGGATGGTATGCTATCCACACAGACTGTGGTTTCTCTATAAGGGTGACAAGTTCTTATTGTGGCTTTACATTACATCTAACCACTAGAGGAAATAAGCTTTTGGCATCCACTGTGAGTTATTACTCCAAGGGGAACTAATAGCCAAATAGATTTGGGGATAAATATAGACACCATGGCTGCCACTGTTTGATAGTATCTCCCGGCTGTTGAGGTGTAGCTGATATTGAACAGAGGAGTCCTGCTTTGTTAGGTCTGGGGAGACCAATATTTTGCTGTATTGTCTTTAGTGGCCTTTGGTAACACTCTCTGCATTCAGAGGCCAGTTGTACATAGTAAGTGATGTCTCATAATATTTTTCATGCTCACACCAGTCTTCGACAACAGGGATTACTGCCTTTCTCCTTGCATATTATCCCACTTATAGTCAAAAGGCCTTTATAATTGGGGGGCAGGGTTTGAATCCCCTAGCCAACATCTCCTGGCAGATAATTCATGCTGATGTCAGTGCTTCCTGTAGTAATATATTTTGCTTAATTACACAACTTATTAACACTTTACTATTGAATTTGGGCCTCTGATAGAGAATTATCCTTTCACAGTTCTGCTATCAGCTAATTAAAAAAGGGTAGTTATGCCTGTTTTATAGGAAATTACCACTGTAACAAATTGGCTCTATTTACAGTTAGGGAGTGTTTTCATTACATCATGTTTTTCTTTTTCCTATAAAGGGGAGAGGTAGGAAGGTTTTCTCAGTATCTGGGGATGTAAACTTCATTAGGCCATTATAAACAGTAACCAATATTATTCAGAGAGATGCTCAGTGTCTGTGACTCAGGCAGTCTGAGGTTCCTCTTTTCTTTAATGTACAGATGGGTTACCTCTCGCTGGCATTTCCCAGCAATCCTGCAGAGCCAAGTTGTAGTTTTCAGGCATTAGATTGGTGATTTTACCTGTGGGAACATAAAATCTCCCCCATTGTTAGTTTCAAGATCAGAAAAATTAAAAATTGTCAATAGGATTGGAACAACGAGTTTTCCATTGTATCACAGAAAGGATACTACTACCCCACCTCCCACCTCCCTCTTTTTTTTTTAGGTTTTATGTTTTGACCTATAGATGCCCAAGTTTCTATTACACATACCCATAAACAGGAGCCAAGGCATAAGCTTTCATTTAAATTTACCCAAACTGTTTCTCATTGACTGTATGCTACTATTTGGGAAGGGGATTAAGCTTAGTTCCTTTAATTGCCTACAAGTAAAAGAAAGTGTTTATGTGATGTTGTAAATTCAGAAAAATATATAGGCCATTTGTTACCTTAACTCAATACAAATTATAAATAAAAATTAACATTTTATATTCCCAATTAGTTCAATGTATTACCATTTCCACCAAAACCTACACCTAAATTTAACTATCTTAAACATCACTAACCTTAAATATCCTATACTTTTGGATAAAGCTTGGGCAGAGTGAGTTCTGCTCAAATAAATTTTTACCCAATAACACTTTGTTCTTTAATGCTATATGACTCGGACTATGACTTCTCTACTTATTTGGGAAGTAAAATTTAAGCTTAATTCCTTTAATTGTCCTACAATAGTAAAAGAAAGTGTTACACTGTGATGTGTGTATAATTCAGAAAAATATAGAGACCAACCCAATACAAACTATAAATAAAACAACTAGCATTTTATATTCCCAGTTTGTTCAAATGTCAGTATCTACTCCTTTTTTTTTTGTCTTTTTGAGACAGGGTCTCCCTGTAGCCCCAGCTGGCCTGGAACTAGCTCGCTAGACCAGGCTGGCCTGAACTCAGATCCTGCCTACTCATCACTGCCTCCCAAGTGCTAGGTTAAAGGCGTGCCACCACATTATCCTTTTTTTTTAACACAAGCTCCTTCATATAAACCAATTGCGCAGTTTGCACCCTCCCCCAGCCCACACACCCAAGGCATCACCATCACACCAGCTGGAGGGCGTGAATGTTTCATCAAGTTGTCAAATAAGTGTCCAGACTTATTGTCATAGTTTATCATTCACCCCAATCGCAGCCCCATCCTTACCACTCCCCCTCTTCCACAGATTGTTCCTTAGAGATGGGGCACAGGTAGACAGAAACACAACAGCTACTTTGTCTGGAGATGTCGTTTTGGACTCTGATCAGTTCTGTGTTTCCTTTCATGGGCTGACCGATTGCCCAGGGATAAGCTAATGAAGCAAACGCGATTGTATATATGTATTTAAACATTGCTAGTTACTATGGGTAGGTTACTTTGGTATAGACACAGATGTTTGGATTGTGTTTTATCCTGGATTACTTTTTTTTTTTTTTGAAAAGATGACAAGGCCTTATTACTGTGATGTGTAAATCTCCTAATCACTAGAGAGGTATAAGCTTGTGGCAATATCCACGAGTTATTCCTCCAAAGAGAGAGCTAATAATCAAATAAATTTTGGATATACAGACATATGGCTGCCACTGCTGCACAGTATCTCCAAGCAGGTGAGGTGTAGCTGATGTTGGTGGAGGAGTCTTGCTTGACTCAAGGAGACCAACATTTGCTTTATTGGTTCAGTGGCCTTTGGTAACACTCTCTGTATTCCAGAGACCAACTGTATACTTGTAAGTGCAATCTCGATATAAATCTCCCATGTTACATCAGGTCATTTACAGCAGGGCGGGCCTAACCACTCTTTTCTTGCCGATATCCCAGTTTCAGGCAATAAGCCTTTACCTTTGTTTGGGGGGGGGGGCTTTGGGTCCCTTGGCTAACATCTCCTTGGCAGGAATAATCCATTGCTGCTATCAGTGCTGTCTTGTATTAATATATTTTGCTTATTGCACCACTTAAAGAGACTTTAGTATTAATTGGTTCTGAATAGACAATAATCCTTTTAGAGTTCTATGTTATATTAGTCAATTAAAAGAAGCAGTTTTACCAGTTTTATAAGAGTTACTTCTATAACAGTCAGCTCAAATTTACAGTAAGAGGATGACTTCATTACCCCTTTCCCAAAGCCCAGGGAACAAACTGCGGAAGAGGGAGCATGGGGATTGTAAGCGGGCTTGCAGGAGGCGTTAGGGGTGAATCATGAGACTACAGGAATATAGTCTGGACTCCTAACTGATCAACATGCCTGTGCATACAAGCTTCTCCAACTGGACTATGGGAACCTTGGGTTGTTCAAAATTTGGACATAGATACTTGCAAAATGCACCAATTACCTAATTGTATGACATAGTGAGTAACATCAATGTTATGTGCAAACAACTATGTCATTATATTATAGAATCCCTTAAAAATAAAAGATAAAAAAAGAAAATAAAAGAAAAGAAAATTTAATTCTAACTTGAATTTCACTTGAAACCAAACTATTCATATAAAAAGATATAAAAACTTGGGTGTATTGCCTTACCTAGAATATGCTGGCTATGCAAATACCTCCAAATAGGCTGTTAAAATGGTGATGACTCTGGATTTTAGTAGTGAATGTCTAATTCCAGCACTCAGGAGACAAAGGCAGGTGGATCTCTGTGAGATTAAGGTCAGCCTGGTTTACATAGTAAATTCCAGGCCAGCTGGTGCTATAGAAAGACCCTATTTCCAAAAACAAACAAAAAAGAAAATTAATGGTTAGAGTAAGGGATTTCACAATTTTGAAAAACCGTTTGAGATCTTAACCAAAAGATTTTTGGGTTTTGACCTCTTGGAAAAAAGAGCCTTGGGCAAGTGTATATCACGTCTATCAATGTTAGAAAGAGATGGAGTGAGCAATGTTTGAATCAACTCAGCTAGTAAAGGACATGAACATTTTTTAAATTTGTCTTTTTCTTCCGTTTTTAGCTTTCATTTATTTTTAAATTTTATTGAACTTTTGAGCATTTCATACAATATTTCTTAATAAAATTTAGACCCAGTCCCCCTTTCCATGTCCCCCACCCCTCCAGAACTCATTTATTCTGCCATGCATGTCTTGAATATTTTTCTCAGTTTTTTTTTTTAAATTTTCAATGCAGAAGTTTACTGTTTGGGCAGGAGTTTACTATTTTGGTCAGTTCTTTGAACAAGTCTTTTGTTGTTTTTGTTGTTGTTACTATTGTTGTTGTTGTTCTCTTTAATTTTATATTGCTGCAAAGTGTACATGTATATACTCCACACCACACATCTACCAAAATTATGACATCTGAAAATAAACTGTAGGTTAATTCCAAAACATGTTTATGGATTTACATTTCATGTAAAACCAAATGCAACATTATTATGGAGTCAAAAATGAAATTAACTTAATGTTTCTTCATAAGCTAGTGTGGTCATAAAGAAATATCAACATACTGTAAATATTGAAACAACTGTCAGCATCTACTTTTCACCTTTGTGGATAAAATATATTGTCTTTCCTGTACACATTATTTTACAAAAAAAAAGTTTGTAAGACATTGTTTTAAAATGTTCTTAGAGCAACAACAGTGAATCTTCCCCATAAATACTGAGTTAGAAAATACAAGGTTAATGTCAAGAACAGTAAGCAGTTCTTGAAATTTTATGGAATTTATAAGCTAACAAATTAGCCTGCTGAAGGTTCATGTAGGTTGGCAGAAGAATCAAGGATCCTGAAACAGAAATAATAGACTGTGTTACTCACAGAAGCAGGGTGGGTATCTTTATGTGTATGCCAGCTGATCTGCCACGGGAGTGAGAGAGGGAGATGATCTTAAATCTTTTGAAAATGTTTTTTATGAACATCACTAAGTGGGTTGGAACATAGGTAAACCTACTTGATCCTGATTAAGAGTATTTTTATTTTTCCTACACCAAACAGTAAATTAACCTCTCCTTAGATCTGCCTTTAAATCCAAAAATCTGCATCTTCAAGTAAACTAGTTTTCTTTGAAAAGATAGTCCAGAAGAATCTTTAGTACATTTGTTTGTAAGTTATGCAAAATGGTGAGAGACCCTTAAAGAACCAACTTAAGTGTTATTTGCCTCTGGTATCTATATTTTGTTTCTGGTGAATTTACTTCATGAGCATATCATGTCAGCCACTCTTAATAACTAAACCAGCATAGTATATATAAAAAATCAAATGTCTTGTTTAAGATTTAGTTAAGGCTACTATCAGGATTTCAAAATTAAAATAAGTTTAATCTACTAAATTAACCTCAAACATATTCCCTAATTCTACACACCTACTCGAATGAAATAAAGCAAACAAGAAATTGTACTTAGGTCTTTAAGAACAAGTATAAGTATTCTAAACCAAGACAAAACTGGTGTATATATTGAGGCTGAATTAAAATTACTTCTCTGGCAGCTGTTTTCAGATGTCTCTAGTTGTAAGAAGTAAACAGTCACAATTTGAACAAATGTCCTGTGTAGTAATAAGATGAGACAGAACAAATCATTAAAGCTGTTACTAATTGTAGATGCTTCTAGACATTTGATGTTCAACTTTTCTTTTTTCTTTTTTTTTTTTTTTTGCTCTTTTTGAGACAGGATCTCCCTTTAGTCCCAGCTCTCCCAGAGCTCACTATGTAGAGTAGGCTGGCCTTGAACGCACAGAGATCTGCCTGCCTCTGCCTTCTAAGTGCTGGGATTAATGGTATGCACCATCACATCCAGCTCAAGCTATTACTTTTTTGATTTATTGTGGTGTGAAACCATTAAATACTATAGTATTTAAAAGTGATGTACAGTTTTCAATACATTAAATCAAAAACAATGCAATCTTTTATATACCTCACTTTATGTTGATGATTTACCTGAACTTCATGCTGATGCGTTTAAGAGACACTAGGCTAACCTATAAAACAATGGTCTTCATTAACTGAGGTATATTCAACTCAATTTAGATTGTAGGGTCCCATGCTGGAAGGATTATTGGAACACGATCCTGTCAAAACTAAATGATTATCTGTGTGTGTGTGTGTGTGTGTGTGTGTGTGTGTGTTTCTAATTGCCATTATCCTTTCAAATTCATCCAGAAACCCACCTGAGCTGGAGTTATGGCCACAGCAAGTTATTCAAGTAGGAAAGCTTCCTGTTTTATAAAGATTATTAAAATTTCCTTCATCCAGAGAACCCTGTGTTACTGTGACATTTTTATTATAAATTTTTTTTAAAAATTTGCCATTTTGCTTGGGGAGTGGCATTGAATTTTTTGCAAGTGGATAGCATCTTCTGTACTGACTTTGATGAAGTCTTACTTCATGTGCTATATTTTTAAAATACCTGTGGGATATCTTTCCTCTGGCTTTGTACTTTTCCACTGTATTGTGATTTTTTTCTGCTATGGGGTCTCTAGAATTGTAATCTCATTTACATATAATATTAAAATATTCATAGCAAATGACATTTGTAAAGACTAAAGTATATTCGGTATAAATACACACATACACACATATATACATATATATATATATATATATGTATGTATAATTTTCATAATATATGTTAGCATGTATATATTTTGTTGTTTTCATATATAGTATCTGAGGGATTAAATAGAGACAAATCTGTTGAATGTAAAATCTTTATTCATTATTTTTTATCTTTTATTTATGATACTGTGGCTTGGTTGTATTCTCAGTATACTTCAGGGCTTTGAGTATGAAATTTAATCTCCATTATAGAGCAGTGATGTGGATGCTTTATCTGAACATGATGTGTCAAGGGAGCCCTTTGGGAAGTGATTATAACTGCTAGAGTAGACTCACTGATTGAATCTTGGTGGCATGGGGGAGAGAGAGAGAGAGAGAGAGAGAGAGAGAGAGAGCCTATACTTACTTTACATGTCATATTCTGTGCCATTTGGATACTCTAGTAAGAACAAGGCCATGTATGAACTCAATAAGTCCCTGAAAATATAGAGACAATATGTAAACATGAGTGCATTTGTATACCTAAAGGCTAAAGAGCAAAGAACACTGTGGCAAATGGAAGAATCCTTTGTTCCTGTTGTTGGTAAGGATTGCCCAAGATAATCCCCAAACAACACAGGTTACTGTCCAACTCTTTGATTGTCTTCCAGAACTTAAAGGTAAGGCCTTATTACTAAAAAGGGGACCTAATTTGTGTACAGGATTTGGGGAAAAGGAACCAGAACTGAGCTGGAAGACTTTTCCCAAAAGATTGATAATTTGAGACGATAGTATGAAAGCTGCTAAGGGAGAACATCAATCAATGCTCCAATTCAGCTCTAAAGCCTAATAATGACAAAGACTAGCACAGCAAACTATCCATATTGGTGGAGTAGTGGCACTTTTTTCTCAGGGGTAATCATCGGCTACATAATTGGACTTAACATGCACTCAGTGGGAAGGAACTTATGGGTGGCATTGTGAATATAGCCAAATCCACATGGTTGGAGAGATAATAGGTCAGAGAGAAAGCACTCTCTCTACCATAAACAATATATGTCTGAGAGATGCCCAGCCCTAAAAGACAGATCTACAGTGGAATGGCTAAAACAAAGGCTTCAAAGAACGGGGTAGAATGAATACTAATTCATCCCTCAAATCTCACTAGAGCAGCTTCCACATAAAATGGAGTGTGATGCACACAAAAGACTACAACTGCCCAAGTTTTAGAGAATAAGATACTGCATAGTTTGTGTGTCTGTATAGGACTCCTATATTAAACCACATCCACGCACAGCTCAGGTACCATGGAAGAAGAAGGGTAAGAGTTAGGGTTGGTTTAGCAACATAAAACCACAGAGGTTTTCTGGACACTGGGAACTTCCTGATATGAACTTTCAACATTAGTGACAGTTTGCACAAGAACCATGCCCCCTCAATAAGACAACAACTCAGCATAGAACAAGGCAAATGGGCAGTAGGTGCCAAATGTAGCTGAAGAACTAATGGTAACCAATATCTGGGTGAGGGAGAGCAGATTTTTTCTAACAGAGTCACTCTAGATAGGCTGACTGGATGCCAGTATATTTACCTGCAGTAAGAGACATCCAAGTACAAATGCTTGAACACATTGAGCTTAAAATATATGACAGAATATGACAGCATAAAATCCTGTGGGGGCTATGGAGCATATGGATCACAGAAGAGGTCTACATATGATTAAGATACATTATATGAAATGCCCAAAAACTCAGTAACAATATATTTTTTAAATGGTCAATTAAAAAAGGTCATGTTGAGTTGTTATGTCTAAACTCTGGACCAGACTGTGAGCCAAATTAAACCTCTGTTTATACCTTTTCAAGAATTTGATATTCTGATATTAACAGTAGGAAATGAATATATATATATATATATATATCTATTCCGCGTGTAGCAGCAAACACAGTGCAAGACAGAGGACACGTCCCTTTAAATAGTTGACAAGAGAGATCCAAGTTATTCTCAAAAGAAAGCAGGTTATCTCCAAAGGTCTTAATTATCTATGAGAAACAGAAAATAAGACACTTCTGTTCAGAACAGGACATGCTTTAGGGATAGGACTAATGTTAATGGAATAGGAACTAGCCTGCAACCTTTCTATCTGAGGTTAAATGCCAATAATGCTAGACAATGTGCACACTGTTATGGGAGAAAATCAATTAGTGTATATCCATCCCATCACCAAACTCTAACAACCATGATGAGCCACCCAGAAAACTATCTCTATTGGTAGTTTGTTGTCTGGGAGATGGTCAACAGGTATCTAATTGGACGTGGAACCCTCTCAATTGGAGTGAACCCACGAGAGGCACTATAAAGTCAGCCAAATGCACAGGGCTGGAGAGGACATAGAGCACAAAGAAAAGCCTATCTGGGTTGTATCTCTAGACAAATGAAATTTCTTAACATACATTAACCATAAAATCTTATACTTACAGGCAAACATATCATATGCTATTCATCAAAAAGCTACTCTATGCAAAAATGGAAGCCACTGAAGAATTTGACAACTGATCAGACACAGAACATATACATATGAAAATACCTATTATAGGAGACACAACTAAAATTGAACCTCAATACACAGAATGAGGGGAAGAGAAAATGAGTGCACCCCTTGTTTTCTCATCAATAATGTTTCTGTACACAACGAGTGTGATGGGAACAAAAGGCCAGTAGTCAACCTCCAAAAATGGGAACCCACAGAATGTATATCTCTGGATGGGGCCCCTATATTAAACTTCACCTAACAGTGATTCAGAGATCGTTGTGGAAGAGGGGTCAGAATGATTGTAAAAGCCAGGGTCGTATGCATGAAAATAGAGTAGTAGTGACTTACAATCGACTGTAAGTTTTCACATGTAAACCTGTGGCAATGTAGTCATCAGATACGGATCCAGTGCAAACTGGGACAAGGTCTGTAAGTGTGGCAAGAGAAATGAGTGGGGGACTGACCCTTGACTCAAAACTATAAGAGAATGAGTACCATTAAGTAAGGAAGAATGCCTGACCTAGAATTCACAGATATGCTTAGTATACTCCAAGGAATCTTTTTGCACAAAAGGATGTCTGGGTTTGGAAGCTTGACTGGATAGGGCTTGGGTTGGATGTTGTAATTCATGAGTTGTGATGGGGGATTGGTGCATGGGGGAGAACCATTTTATGAGTTGTACAAATGCTCACTAAAAAATATAAATAAAAAGTAAATTGAAAGGAAACTTGGAAAACAGGGATCAAAGAAATTAAATGGAGGGGCTGGAGAGATGGCTCAGCAGTTAAGAGCACCGACTGCTCTTGCAGAGGACCTATGAGTTGTACAAATGCTCACTAAAAAATATAAATAAAAAGTAAATTGAAAGGAAACTTGGAAAACAGGGATCAAAGAAATTAAATGGAGGGGCTGGAGAGATGGCTCAGCAGTTAAGAGCACCGACTGCTCTTGCAGAGGACCTTGTAAGTTTTCACATGTAAACCTGTGGCAATGTAGTCATCAGATACGATCAGTGCAAACTGGGGACAGGCTTGTAAGTGTGGACGGGAAGAGAAATAAGGAGATGGTGGGGGACTGACCCTTGACTCAAAACTATAAGAGAATGAGTACCATTAAGTAAGGAAGAATGCCTGACCTAGAATTTTACCAGATATGCTTAGTATACTCCAAGGAATCTTTTTGCACAAAAGGATGTCTGGTTTGGAAGCTTGACTGATAGGGCTGGGTGGTTGATGTTTGAATTCATGAGTTGTTGATGGGGGATTGTTGGTGCATGGGGGAGAACCATTTTATGAGTTGTACAATAGCTCACTAAAAATATAAATAAAAAGTAAAGAATTGAAAGGAAAATGGAAAACAGGGATCAAGAAAATTAAATGGAGGGCTGGAGAGATGGCTCAGCAGTTAAGAGCACCGACTGCTCTTGCAAGGACCTAGAGTTGTACAAAGCCTCACTAAAAAAAATAAATAAAAGAATGAAGAAACTTAAAAGGAAAAAACAGGGATCAAAGAATTAAATGGGGCTGGAGAGATGGCTCAGCAGTTAAGAGCCCGACTGCTCTTGCAGAGGACCTGGGTTAGATTCCCAGCACCCACATGGTGGCTAAGAACCGTCTTTTACTCCAGTTCCAGGGGATCCGACGCCCTCTTCTGACCTCTGAGCATTACACGACACAGAGTGCACCAACCTACATGCAGACAGTACACTCATACACATAAATAAATAAATAAATAAATAAATAAATAACTAAATAAATTAAATAATAAAAAATATTAAAAAAAATGGATGGAGAGATGGCCTAGCGGTTAAGAGTGCCGACCGCTCTACAGAGACCCGGGTTTGATCCCCAGCACCCACATGGCGGCTGAGAACCGGCTGAAAATCCAATTCCAGGAGAACTCCAGTTCCAGGGGAATCTGAGACCCTCTTCTGACCTCACGGCATTGCACGACACGGGTGCACAAGCCTGCATGCAGACGTACATTCCTACACATACAAGAAATATAAAATTTAAAAAATATTTTAAAAAAAGAAAATTAAATGGTACATAAAGGGAAATGTAATATTGTTTCCATAAGGAAATTATTAAGACTCAAGAATAATCAGCACTTCTTGTATAACAGAAAAGAGTAATAAAAGAATAGGAATAGGTCACCTGTATTTGCAGGTTTTCTTGAGAATTCTGGGTGATGAATTAGGAAATACAATTAGAAAATAATAAAGTAGTGACTGATCAAAGATTATTAAAATATATGAAGATTGCAACATAAGGATGAAGATGAAGTTGGGGTCCCAAATTTTAGTGACAATAGTATTTACAGTCAAACCATTTCCTTTCATCTCTTTATCCACTAGGTATTGGTGAATAAGATCCTAAGTATGGATTAGTACATGACTGGTCTTATGATAAATATATATGATGAAAAACTTGCAGGAAAAGTTCAAGAAATGAGTTAGACTGCTGGAGACAATGTGGGAGACTGTAGAGAATAAAATGTTCATTGTGAACAACAGAAGGAATTCTTTGATAATATAGAGAATAGAATTTCAAAATTCATAACAAAACACACTTTACTGAGAGGAAAAAACTCAGTGGAAAGGAATGATTGGAAGCATTATGACTAAATGAAATATTGGAATTCAAATTTCAGAATAAAAATATTTCCAGGAGACTTTGAAACCTGTAATGTGCTGTAGATGTTAGTTATTAAAATGTTTTATTATGAGTAATTGTTCTAGTTTGTTCAATTGCTGTGCGACACTGTCCCAGGTCACAGTTCATCACTTAGAGCCCAAGGTAGGAACTCGGTACAGGAATCTGGAGTCAGGAGATGAAGCACAAGCCATGAAGGAATGCTATTAACTAGCTTGCTCCCCTGGCCCACACTCTACTTGCTTCTTATACAACACAGAAGACACCTTCCACAGGGTGCACCACCCACAGTGGGCTGCCCCCACAAACATCACCCAACAACAATAATGTAATCCACAGAGTGGCCACAGGCAGTCCAATGCAAGCAATTCCCCAACTGTGTCTCCCTCATCCCAGGTGTTTCAAGTTGACACTAAAGCTCTCCAGCACAGTAATGATAATTGAACATAATGAGGGGGAAATAATAATAGAAAAAGCAACTGTCTGATAGGGATCTGCTTCAATTAAAAAAATATTCCATGAAAATGAGATAGAAAAGATCAAGAGCCAAGTCATCATGGATGTTTTTAGATGACTAGGTTTAAAACTATGCTCTGGATTGGTGGGGGGGTGGGGGGGGAGGGGAAAGGGAAATATAGCCTGATAACTGAATTGGAAAAAATGTATGAAATGCACAAAGACATCAATAAAAAACAATAAAAAAAAGATATAAAAAGGAGGGAGAGAAGAAGAAGAAATTAAAAGAAAATCCTGCAAACTGTTATTGTGTAGTCATTACAGAAAGGAACTCATTTGTATGTGTGTGGCCTTTGTGCTATAGGAGCAGAAGTTCTGGTTTCTGTAAAGCTATTTAGAATCCTGCTCAGAGTTCATATGTGGAAATATAAAATATGAACCATTTAAAAAAAAAAAAAGAAAATTATACTGATAAGAACAGATGCTACACTTGATCTTAGCCAAAAGGGTGGCAGCCATATGTCTGTATATCTCAAATCTAATGGCTATTAGCCCTCTCCTTGGAGAATAACCCAATGGCTGATGCCACAAGCTTACATCCTCTAATGGCTAGGAGATACTTATAACCACACCGAAGACCCTGTCATACTTAACAGAAGAAAAATTGAATTCATGGATTTAACATACCATAAAACATCTGTGTCCTATACCAAAGTAACTACCCTAACAATTAGTACTGTTCCATACCTATATATCTATTGCATGTGCTTCAGTTAGTAGGATCAAACGGTTATTGCCTGGACAAGCTGTCAGCCCATGAAAGAAACAGCACAGAATTGATTAGAGACCAAGACACACAGCTCCAGAAAAAAAGTAGACTGTTTTGCTTCTCTCCCCGTGCCCTCTTTTCTAAGCCTAGGGAACAATTCTGTCGGAAAGAGTGGAACGTAGATGATAAGGTTCTTGTTGATTGTGGGGAGTGATGGCTGAACTACCCAATATAGACGGGACACTCATTTGATCAACTTGAGTTGAACAAACAAGCCCCCCCTGCTGGATGGTGGGACCCATGAGCTGTGTGGTTTGGGCACAACTGCTCGCAAATTGGTTTTTTTTACATAGGATGCTTGTACTCACAACATATCATTATTGTTAAAAAAAAATGGGGAACGAAAAAAACAAAACAAAACGAACAACAACAAAAAAACAAACAGCGAGGGATGTGGAAGGTTATGCAGAAGCCTGATCTGGGATGGTGTAGGAGGGCTGGGGTGGGGGGAAGGAACGGTATATATGCCTGAACTGAAATTGGAAAATGATGAGTATGGAAAGACACAATCTCACAAAAAAATGCAAGAGCAGTAGGTGCTCCTAACTGCTGAGCCATCTCCCAGCCCCTCCATTAATTTCTTTGACGCCTGTTTTCCAAGTTTTCCTTTCAATTTACTTTTTATTTATATTTTTAGTGAGGCATTGTTGTACAACTCATAGGTCCTCTGCAAGAAAGCAGTCGGTGCTCATTAACGGCTGAGCATCTCTCCCAGCCCCCCATTTAATTCTTTGATCCCTGTTTTCCAAGTTTCCTTCAATTCCTTTTTATTTATATTTTTTATGTGAGCATTTGTACAACTCATAAAATGGTTCTAACCCAATGCCCCATATCCAACTGCCATCAGAAACTCATGCATACAACATCCAAACTACAGCCTATCCAGTCAAGCTTCCAAAACCAGACATCCTCTTGTGCAAAAGATTCCTTGGAGTATACTAAGATATCTGTGAATTCTAGGTCAGGCATTCTTCCTTACTTATGGTACTCCATTCTCTTCTATAGTTTTGCGTCAAGGGCAGTCCCCCACGCATTTCTCTGTGCCCCACTACCAGGACTTGTCCCAGTTTGCACTGTATCCGTATCTGATGCACTACATTGCCACAGGTTTACATGTGGAAAGCTGATCAGTCGATTGTAAGTCACTACTACTCTATTTTCATGCATACGACCCTGGCTTTTACAATTCATTCTGACCCCCTTTCCACAACGATCTCGAGATCATGTAGGTGACGTTTAATATAGGGGCCCCATCCTGGGAACATCTCTGGGTTCCCATTCTTTGGAGGTTTGACTACTGGCCTTTTGTTCCCATCACACTCGTTGTGTACAGAAACATTATTGATGAGAAAACAAGGGGTGCACTCGTATTTCTCCTCTCTCCCCTCATTCTGTGTATTGAGGTTCAATTTTAGTTGTGTCTCCTATAATAGGTATTTTCATATGTATGATGTTCTATGTGTTTCTGATCAGTGTCAAATTTCTACTCAGTGGCTTCCATTTATGCATAGAGTTATACTTTTTGATGAATAGCATAGATATTCTTGCCTGTAAGTATAAGATTTTATGGTTAATGTATGTTTAAGAAATTGTCATTTGTCTAGAGATTAACACCCGATAGGCTTTATTTTGTGCTCTATGTCCTCCCAGCCCGTGCTTGGCGAGTTTACTATTGGCCACTCTCACGAGTTGGTTCACTCCACGTTGAGAGGGTTCCACGGTCCAATTATGATACTGTTGAACATCCCACAGGACAAACAAACTACCAAGAGACGTAGTTTGCTGGGTAGTCTCTCATGGTTGTTAGAGTTTGGTGACTGGGATATTACCACTATAATTTTTTCTCATTAACAGTGTGCACATTGTCTAGCATTATGTGTGCTTAACTTCAGATAGAAAGGTTGCAGGCTAGTTCTGTATTCCATTACATGAGTCCTGATCCTAAAGCATGTCCTGTGTCTGAACAGAATGCTTATTTTCTGTTTCTCCATAGATAATTAAGACCTTTGGAGATAACTGCTTTCTTTTGAGAATAACTTGGATCTCTCTTGTCAACTTATTTAAAGGGACATGTCTCTGCTTGCACTGTGTTTTGCTGCCTACCGCGAGAATAATATATATATATATATATATATTATATATATATATTATTTCCTACTGTATATCAGAATACAAATTCTTGAAAAGGTATAAAAGAGGTTTATTTGGGCTCACAGTCTGGTCAGGAGTTTAGACCATAACAACTCAACATGCACCTTTTTTATTGACCATTTAAAAAATATATTGTTACTGAGTTTTTGGGCATTTCATATAATGCACCTTAATCTATTAGACCCTCTGTGATCCATATGCTCCATAGCCCCCACAGGATTTTTATGCTGTCTCTTCTGTCATATATTTTAACGCTCAATGTGTTCAAGCATTTGTACTTGGATGTCTCTTACTGCAGGTAAATATACTGGCATCCCAGTCAGCCTATCTAGAGTGACTCGTGTTAGAAAAAATCTGCTCTCCCTCACCCAGATATTGGTTACCATTAGTTCTTCAGCTACATTTGGCACCTACTGCCCATTTCCTTGTCTATGCTGAGTTGTTGTCTTATTGAGGGGGCATGGTTCTTGTGCAAACTGTCACTAATGTTGAAAGTTCATATCAGGAAGTTCCCAGTGTCCAGAAAACCTCTGTGGTTTTATGTTGCTAAACCAACCCTAACTCTTACCCTTCTTCTTCATGGTACTGCAGCTGTGCGTGGATGTGGTTTAATAAGGATGTCCTATTCAGAACTACACAACTATGCAGTATCTTATTGCTCTAAAACTTAGCAGTTGTAGTCTTTTGTGTTCATCACACTCCATTTTATGTGGAGCTGCACTAGTGAGATTTGAGGGATGAATTAGTATTCATTCTACCCCGTTCTTCGAAGCCTTTGTTTTAGCCATTCCACTGTAGATCTGTCCTGTTTAGGGCTGGGCATCTTGCCAGACATATATTGTTTCTGGTAGAGAGAGTGTTTCCTCTGACCTATTATCTCTCCAACATGTGGATTGGCTATATTCACAATGCCCACCATAGATTCCCTCCCAGACTGAGTGCATGTAGTCAATTATGAGCGAGATTACCCCTGAAAAAAAGTGCCACTACTCCACCAATATGAGTTTGCTGTGCTAGTCTTTGTCAATTATTTAGGCTTAGAGCTGAATGGCAAGTGCATTTGGATTGATGTTCTCCCTTAGCAGTCTTTGCATACTATCGTCTCCCAAATTATCAATCTTTTGGGAAAAGTCTTCCAGCTCAGTTCTGGTTCCTTTTCCCCAGATCCTGTACCACAAATTAGGTCCCCCTTTTTGTAAAAGGCCTTACCTTTAAGTTCTGGAAGGCAATCAAAGAGTTGGACAGTAACCTGTGTTGTTTGGGGATTATCTTGGGCAATCCTTACCAACAACAGGAACAAAGGATTCTTCCATTTGCCACAGTGTTCTTTGCTCTTTAGCCTTTAGGTATACAAATGCACTCATGTTTACATATTGTCTCTATATTTTCAGGGACTTATTGAGTTCATACATGGCCTTGTTCTTACTAGAGTATCCAAATGGCACAGAATATGACATGTAAAGTAAGTATAGGCTCTCTCCTTCTCGTCTCTCTCTCTCTCTCTCGCTCTCTTCTCCCCCATGCCATCCAACAGCATTCAATCAGTGAGTCTACTCTAGCAGTTATAATCACTTCCCAAAGGGCTCCCTTGACACATCATGTTCAGATAAAGCATCCACATCACTGCTCTATAATGGAGATTAAATTTCATACTCAAAGCCCTGAAGTATACTGAGAATACAACCAAGCCACAGTATCATGAAATAAAAGATTAACAAAATAATGAATAAAATTTTGACATTCAACAGATTTGTCGTCTATTATCCCTCAGATACTACGATAAAACAACGAAATATCTACATAGAACTATATTATGAAAATTATACATACCTTATATATATTTATATTGTATATATTGTGTAGGTTGATTTATACGCGATATCTGTAGTCTTTACAAATGTCATTTTCTAATGAATATTTATATATATGTAATGACGATTTAAAATTCCTAGGCCCAATAGAGAAAAAAATCACAATACAGTGGAAAAGTACAAAGCCAGAGGAAAGATATCCCACAGGTATTTTAAAAATATAGCACATGAAGTAAGACTTCATCAAAGTCAGTACAGAAGATGCTATCCACTTGCAAAAAATTCAATGCCACTCCCAAGCAAATGGCAAATTTTTAAAAATTTATAATAAAAATGTCACAGTAACACAGGGTTCTCTGGATGAAGGAAATTTTAATAATCTTTATAAAACAGGAAGCTTTCCTACTTGAATAACTTGCTGTGGCCATAACTCCAGCTCAGGTGGGTTTCTGGATGAATTTGAAAGGATAATGGCATTAGAAACCACACACACACACCACAACAACACACACACACAGAATAATCAATTTTAGTTTTGACAGGATCGTGTTCCAATAATCCTTCCAGCATGGGACCCTACAATCTAAATTGAGTTGAATATACCTCAGTTAATGAAGACCATTGTTTTATAGGTTAGCCTAGTGTCTCTTAAACGCATCAGCATGAAGTTCAGGTAAATCATCAACATAAAGTGAGGTATATAAAAGATTGCATTGTTTTTGATTTAATGTATTGAAAACTGTACATCACTTTTAAATACTATAGTATTTAATGGTTTCACACACAATAAATCAACAAAGTAATAGCTTGAGCTGGATGTGATGGTGCATACCAGTAATCCTAGAGCACTTAGAAGGCAGAGCCAGGCAGATCTCTGGGTGTTCAAGGCCGCCTACTCTCATAGTGAGCTCTGGGAGAGCTGGGACTAAAGGGGGATCCTGTCTCAAAAAGAGCAAAAAAAAAAAACAAGCAAAAAGAAAAGTAATGAATACAACTGTCCTCGAGCATCTACAATTAGTAACAGCTTTAATGATTTGTTCTGTCTCATCTTATTACTACACAGGACATTTGTTCAAATTGTGACTGTTTACTTCTTACAACTAGAGACATCTGAAAACAGCTGCCAGAGAAGTAATTTTAATTCAGCCTCAATATATACACCAGTTTTGTCTTGGTTTAGAATACTTATACTTGTTCTTAAAGACCTAAGTACAATTTCTTGTTTGCTTTATTTCATTCGAGTAGGTGTGTAGAATTAGGGAATATGTTTGAGGTTAATTTAGTAGATTAAACTTATTTTAATTTTGAAATCCTGATAGTAGCCTTAACTAAATCTTAAACAAGACATTTGATTTTTTATATATACTATGCTGGTTTAGTTATTAAGAGTGGCTGACATGATATGCTCATGAAGTAAATTCACCAGAAACAAAATATAGATACCAGAGGCAAATAACACTTAAGTTGGTTCTTTAAGGGTCTCTCACCATTTTGCATAACTTACAAACAAATGTACTAAAGATTCTTCTGGACTATCTTTTCAAAGAAAACTAGTTTACTTGAAGATGCAGATTTTTGGATTTAAAGGCAGATCTAAGGAGAGGTTAATTTACTGTTTGGTGTAGGAAAAATAAAAATACTCTTAATCAGGATCAAGTAGGTTTACCTATGTTCCAACCCACTTAGTGATGTTCATAAAAAACATTTTCAAAAAGTTAGATCTCGTCCTCTCTCACTCCCGTGGCGATCCTGGCATACACAGAAAGAACCCAACCCGGCTTTCTGTGAGAACACATCTCATGATTTCGTTTCAGATCCCTGAATTTCTTCTGCCAACATACATAGAACCTGTCAGGCAGGCTAATTGTTTAGCTTAGAAATTCCATAAAAATTTTCAAGAAACTGCTTACTGTTCTTGAACAGTACCTGTAATTTTCTAACTCAGTATTTAGGTGGAAGAGTTCACTGGTGTTTGCTCTAAGAAACTTTTAAAACAATGTCTTACAAACTTTTTTTTTGTAAAATAATGTGTACAGGAAAGACAATATATTTTATCCACAAAGGTGAAAAGTAGATGCTGACAGTTGTTTCAATATTTACAGTATGTTGATATTTCTTTATGACCACACTAGCTTATGAAGAAACATTAAGTTAATTTCGTTTTTGACTCCATAATAATGTTGCATTTGGTTTTACATGAAATGTAAATCCATAAACATGTTTTGGATTTAACCTACCAGTTTTTTTTCAGATGTCATAAGTGTTGGGTAGATGTGTGTGTGGAGTAGATACATGTACACTTTGCAGGCAATAGAAAATTAAAGAGAAGCAACACAACAATAGTAACAACAACAAACAAAAAGACTTGTTCAAAGAACTGAACAAATAGTAAACTCCTGGCCCAAACAGTAAAGTTTTTTTTTTTTTTTTCGCTTCGGCTTGAAATTTAAAAAAAAAAAGAGAAAAATATTCAAGACATGCATGGCAGAATAAATGAGTTCTGGAGGGTGGGGGAAGGAAGGGGGACTGGGTCTAAATTTTAGTAAAAATATTGTTATGAAGATGCTCCCCCCCCAAAAGTTCAATAAAATTTAAAAATAAATGAAGCTAAAAACGGAAGAAAAAGACAAATTTAAAAAATGTTCATGTCCTTTACTAGCTGAGTTGATTCAAACATTGCTCACTCCATCTCTTTCTAACATTGATAGACGTGATATACACTTGCCCAAGGCTCTTTTTTCCAAGAGGTCAAAACCCAAAAATCTTTTGGTTAAGATCTCAAACGGTTTTTCAAAATTGTGAAATCCCTTACTCTAACCATTAAGTTTTCATTTTTGTTGTTTGTTTTGGAAATAGGGTCTTTCGATAGAACCAGCTGGCCTGGAATTTACTATGTAAACCAGCTGGCCTTAATCGCACAGAGATCCACAGCCCTGTTGTCTCCTGAGGGCTGGAATTAGACATTCACGACTAAAATCCCAGTCTTCACAGTTTAACAGCCTATTTGGGAGGTATTTGCATAGCCAGCATATTCTAGGTAAGGCAATACACCCAAGTTTTTATATCTTTTTATAAGAATAGTTTGGTTTCAAGTGAAATTCAAGTTAGAAGTAAATTTTCTTTTCTTTTTGTCTTTTTGATCTTAGTTTTTTTTTAAATTTTTTTTTTATTAATTTTATTATTTATGGCTTGTATGAATGTCCTGTCTGCATGCACGTTTTGTGCACCGTGTCGTGCAACGCCGCGGAGGTCAAGAAGAAGGTGTTGGATTCCCTGAACTGGAGTTCCTCCTGGAATTGGAGTTTTCAGACGGTCTTAGCCGCCATGTGGGTGCTGAGGGATTGAAACCGCGTCCTCTGTTAAGAGCGGTCGGCGCTGCTTAACTGCTAGGTTCTCTCCAGCCCCTTATCTTTATATTTTTAAGGATTCTACAATATAATGACATAGTTGTTTGTAGATAGCATTGATGTTACTCTGTTTGTCATACAATTAGGTATTGGTGCATTTTTGCAAGTATCCTATGTCCAAATTTTGAAGCAACCCAAGTTCCCATAGTCCAGTTTGGAGAAGCTTGTATGCACGGCATGTTGATCAGTTAGGAGTCAGACTATATTCCTGTAGTCCATGTTCACCCCTATCGCTCTGCAGCCCTTACAATCTAACACACCTCCTCTTCCGCGTTTGGTTCCCTGGGCTTTGGGAAAGGGGTAATGAAGTCATCCTCTTACTGTAAATTTGAGCTGACTGATAGAAGTAATCTCTTATAAACTGGTAAAACTGCTTCTTTAATTGACTAATATACATAGGAACTCTAAAAGGATTATGTCTATCCAGAACCAAATATATACTAAAGTCTCTGTAAGTGGTGCATAAAGAAAAATATTTAATAAAAGACAGCACTGATATCAAGCAATGGATTATTCTGCCAAGGAGATGTTAGCCAAGGGACCCCAAGCCCCCCCCCAAACAAAGGTAAAGGATTATTGCCTTTAAACTGGGATAGCTGCAAGAAAAGAGGTGGTGAGGCCCGCCCTGCTGTAAATGACCTGATGTAAGCATGGGAGGATTATATCGAGATCGCACTTACAATTATACAGTTGGTCTCTGAAATAACAGAGAGTGTTACCAAAGGCCACTAACGCAATAAAGCAAATGTTGGTCCCTTGAGTCAAGCAAGACTCCTCCACCACATCAGCTACACCTCACTGCTTGGAGATACTGTGCAGCAGTTGGCAGCCATATGCCTGTACAACCCAAATTTGATTTGATTATTAGCTCTCGTCTTGGAGGAATAACTCGTTGATATTGCCACAAGCTTATACACCCTCTAGTGATTAGGAAGATTTATACACTACAGTTAAGGCCTTGTCATCTTTCTAAGAAAAAAAAAAGTAATCCAGGGAATTAACACACCATCCAACATCTGTGTCTTATACCAAAGTAACCTACCCATAGTAACGAGCAATGTTTAAATACCTATATAAATAATCGCTTGTCCTTCATTAGCTTATCCCTGGGCAACCGGTCAGCCCACGAAAGGAACAGCCAGAACTTGATAGATCCCAAAAATGACATCTCCAGGAAATTAGATTGTTTTGCTTCTTGTCTACCTGTGACCCATCTCTAACCTAAGGAACAATCTGATGAAGAGGGGGAGTGGTAGAAGATATGTAAGGCTTGCGATTGGGGTGAATGGTAAAAACTATGACAATATAGTCGGACACTTATGTGATCAACTTGATTGAAAATTTCAAGCCCCTCCAGCTGGATGGGTGGAGCCTTGGGCTGTGGGGGCTGGGGCAAAACTGCTGGGCAAAGTTGGTTGTTTATATGAAGGATCTTTTTTTAAAAAAAAGGAGCTAGAGGACCGGTCGTGGTGGCGCACGACTTTAATCCTAGTACTTGGGAGTTATAGGCAGGCGAATCTCTGATCAGGCCAGCCTGGTCCTACAGAGCGAAGGTCCAAGGCCAGCTGGGGCTACAGGGAGAGACCCTGTCTCAAAAAGACAAAAAAAAAAAAGGATGTAGATACTGACATTTGAACTAACTGGGAATATAAAATGCTAGTTGTTTTACTTATAGTTTGTATTGGTTGGTCTCTATATTTTTATGGGGTGGAATTATACAGCATCACAGTTAACACTTTCTTTAATTGTAGGACAATTTATAGGAATTAAGCTTAAATTTTACTTCCGAAATAAGTAGAAGTCATAGTACAGTCATATACATTAAGAACAAAGTGTTTATTGGGGTAAAATTTATTTAGCAGTTACTCAAACTCTGCCCAAGCTTTATCCACGAAGTATAGGATTTTTAAGGCTTAGTGAAATGTTAATGATTAGTTAAGTTTAGGTGTAGGTTTTTGGTGGAAATGGTAATACAATTGAACGAATTGGGAATATAAAATGTATGTTAATTATAATTTTGTATTGAGTTAAGGTACACAAATGGCCTATATATTTTTTCTGAATTATACAACTCACATTATAACACTTTCTTTTACTCGTAGGACATTTAAAGGAACTAAGCTTAAATTCCTTCCCAAATAAGTAGCATACAGTCAATGGAGAACAGTTTGGGGAAATTTAATGAAAGCTTATGCCTTGGCTCTGTTTATGGGTATGTGTGTAATACAACTTGGGCAGCTATAGGTCAAAACATAAAAACCTAAAAAAAAAAGAGGAGGTGGGAGGTGGGGTAGTAGCCTTTCTGGGATACAATTGGAAAACTCTGTGTTCCAATCCTATTGACAATTTTTTTAATTTTCTGATCGTGAAACTAACAATGGAAGGAGAATTTTATGTTCCCACAGGAAAATTTCACCAATCTAAATGCTGAAAACGTACAACTAATGGCTCTGCAGGAAGATGGACTGGAAATGCCAGTAGAGAGGCTGACCTATCTGAAATTAAAGAAAGAGGAACCTCAAGACTGCATGGATTCACAGACACTGAGCAATCTCTCTGAATAATATTGAAATTAACTGTTTATAATGGGCCCGAACGAAGTTTACCTTCCNTAGATCGATAGATAGATGGATTAGAAAGATAAACAAATGTACAGACACATTTGGCTTAATCGTTTGTTTGTTAGTTCTAAGATCTCATAGTTCCATTGCTATGCATATTCAGTATGTTCTCTGATCCCTATAAAATATTCTCACACCAATATGCCTTGGACTTTTACATTCATCTTAACTTCTAAATATTCATAAATACTTTGTTTCTAATCTTTATTTCAAGATCACAGTGAGCAACCGAAATTAATTTTCATCGTTTTTTTTGTGTGATTGTTTCCTTTTTTTTTTTTTAGGACATGGGTTAGATTCCCAGCACCACATGGTGGCTAAGAACCGTCTTTAACTCCAGTTCCAGGGGAATCCGCACGCCCTCTTCTGACCTCTGAGGCATTACACGACACAGTGCACCAACCTACATGCAGACAGTACACTCATACAATAAATAAATAAATAAATAATAAATAATAAATAAATAAATATTCACTTAAAAAAAATGGACTGGAGGATGGCCTAGCGGTAAGAGTGCCGACCGCTCTTACAGAGGACCCGGGTTTGATCCCCAGCACCCACATGGCGGCTGAGAACCGTCTGAAACTCCAATTCCAGGAGAACTCCAGTTCCCGGGGATCTGGACCCTCTTCTGACCCTCCCGCATTGCACGACACGGGGGCACCAGACCTGCATGCAGAAGTACATTCATACCCATACAGAAATAAAAAATTTAAAACATATTTAAAAAAAAGAAAATTAAATGGTAAACATAAAGGGAAATGTAATATTGTTTCCATAAGGAAATTATTATGAGACTCAAGAATAATCAGCACTTCTTGTATAACAGAAAAGAGTAATAAAAGAATAGGAATAGAGTCACCTGTATTTGCAGGTTTTCTTGAGAATTCTGGGTGATGAATTAGGAAATACAATTAGAAAATAATAAAGTAGTGAAATGATCAAAGATCTATTAAAATAATATGAAGATTGCAACATAAGGATGAAGATGAAGTTGGGGTCCTAAATTTTAGTGACAATAGTATTTACAGTCAAACCATTTCCTTTCATCTCTTTATCCACTAGGTATTGGTGAATAAGATCCTAAGTATGGATTAGTACATGACTGGTCTTATGATAAATATATATGATGAAAAACTTGCAGGAAAAGTTCAAGAAATGAGTTAGACTGCTGGAGACAATGTGGGAGACTGTAGAGAATAAAATGTTCATTGTGAAGCAACAGAAGGAATTCTTTGATAATATAGAGAATAGAATTTCAAAATTCATAACAAAACACACTTTACTGAGAGGAAAAAACTCAGTGGAAAGGAATGATTGGAAGCATTATGACTAAATGAAATATTGGAATTCAAATTTCAGAATAAAAATATTTCCAGGAGACTTTGAAACCTGTAATGTGGCTGTAGATGTTAGTAATTAAAATGTTTTATTATGAGTAATTGTTCTAGTTTGTTTTCAATTGCTGTGCTGACATGTCCCAGGTCACAGTTCATCACTTACGGAGCCCAAGGTAGGAACTCGGTACAGGAATCTGGAGTCAGGAGATGAAGCACAAGCCATGAAGGAATGCTATTAACTAGCTTGCTCCCCTGGCCCACACTCTACTTGCTTTCTTATACAACACAAGACCACCTGCCCACAGGTGGCACCATCCACAGTGGGCTGCCCCCACAAACATCACCCAACAATCAATAATGTAATCCACAGAAGTGGCCACAGGCTAGTCCAATGCAAGCAATTCCCCAACTGTGTCTCCCTCATCCCAGGTGTTTCAAGTTGACACTAAAGCTCTCCAGCACAGTAATGATAATTGAACATAATGAGGGGGAAATAATAATAGAAAAAGCAACTGTCTGATAGGGACTGCTTCAATTAAAAAAATATTCCATGAAAATGAGATAGAAAAGATCAAGAGCCAAGTCATCATGGATGTTTTTAGATGACTAGGTTTAAAACTATGCTCGGATTGGGGGGGTGGGGGGGGGGAAAGGGAAATATAGCCTGAACTTAATTTGAAAAAATGTATGAAATGCACAAGCACATCAATAAAAAACTAATTAAAAAAAAGATATAAAAAGGAGGAGGAGAAGAAGAAGAAATTAAAAGAAAATCCTGCAAACTGTATTTGTTTAGTCATTACAGAAAGGAACTCATTTGTATGTGTGTGGCCTTTGTGCTATAGGAGCAGAAGTTCTGGTTTCTGTAAAGCTATTTAGAATCCTGCTCAGAGTTCATATGTTGGAAATATAAATTGAAACCTTTAAAAAAAAAAAAAGAAAATTTACTGATAAGAACAGATGCTACACTTGATCTTAGCCAAAAGGGTGGCAGCCATATGTCTGTATATCTCAAATCTATTGGCTATTAGCCCTCTCCTTGGATGAATAAACCCACGGCTGATGCCACAAGCTTACATCTCTAATGGCTAGGAGATAATAAACCACACGAAGACCCGTCATACTTAACAGAAGAAAAATTGAATTCATGGATTAACATAACATCCAAAACATTGTGTCTATACCAAAGTAACTACCCTAACAATTAGTACTTTCAAATACCTATATATCTATTGCATGTGCTTCGTTAGTAGGATCAAACGTTATGCCTGGACAAGCTGTCAGCCAAAAAAAAAAAAAAAAAAAAAAAAAAAAAAAAAGGAAACAAGTCACACAAAAAAAACTATGAAAATTAATTCTGTTCTCACTGTGAACTTGAAATAAGATAGAAAGCAAAGTATGTATGATATTTAGAAGTTAAGATGAATGTAAAAGTCCAAGGCATATTGGTGTGAGAATATTTTATAGGGATCAGAGAACATACTGAATATGCATAGCAATGGAACTATGAGATCTTAGAACTAACAAACAAACGATTAAGCCAAATGTGTCTGTACATTTGTTTATCTTTCTATCATCTATCTATCTATCTATCTATCTATCTATCTATCTATCTATCTCCTATCTAACATCTATCATTCTATCATCTACCTATCATCTATCATTTGTCTCTCAATTGATCAATCAATCAATCAATCAATCAATATAATCTATATAACATATATCTGCACATATAGAGTACTGTTTGAAGTTCATAGTAATTTCAGTTTTGGTCTTTCTGATTAAAATGTACAAGGTATACTGTAAATAATGAGGCATATGTGTAAATAATGAGGCATATGTTAAAACATCTGCTTATAAGCTTAAAAAATACAATACATTTTTTCTTTGAATTAAAAATAAACATGAAAGTGACAACAATTGAGGTAAATGGTGCCAATTATTCTTGAATGACAAAATATCCCTAAATATGAAACTTGGGCAAAATATCAAATGGAATTTAAAATTTAAAACATCTAATTTATTTCTGTTGCACCAACCATATGGATATGTCTGTCATACTGCTATTGAATAATAGATATTAATGAGGTCTTTATATGTGGATTTAGTGTAGAGTGATGGCCTAGCAAGTTTGTGAAAAAAATTAGTATTTCTTAATATGTAAAATGATAAAACCCCCCAATTTATTCTCCTCTAAATAATCTTTGTTACAAGTTGTCTTTACATTTGTGTGTTTTATTTTAGCACAAAATAATATTTTAAGTGCATTAATCGACACACAGAAATTTATAGAGTTTAATAACGATTAAATGTGGGGCTGGAGAGATGACTCAGTGATTAAGAGTGCCGACTTCTCTTGCAGAGGACCTGAGTTTGATTCCTGATTCCCAGCACCCACATGGCAGCTAAAAACTGTCTTTTTTTCAATAAGATATTTTACTGCATATATATACACACACATAATTATACACATACATATATATATACAAACATACATACACATATCACCTGAGTTGGAGGATTTTTTTTTTTTTTTTTTTTTCGCTAATAACGTCATGTTTTCCTTAAAGAAGTGTTTGAAGGCTCCTCCCTAGCAAACCCAAACAACCATCAATCCTGCCCCCATGCTTCAATCTGGGGTCCCTCCCTCCCATGGTCACCCAAATGAGGACCAGCAAGCACAAGTCATGTCCTGATCCCCTGCACTGACCTCCATAACACAGCCTGGGTAGTCCAACAATGGCAGTCCACACTCTGAAGAGGCTGAAATCCCAGCAGCCACTCAGTCCATAGGCTGGACATCTCAGCAGCCCCCATCTGGCATTAAAGGTTTGGAGGATTCTTTGAGAGACATGAGTCTTCAGTCCATATTAGGGGGTTAAAAACCTGTGTCTCATGTCTTCAAAGAATGACAAAAGCAGTGGCAACCACAGAGTAGATGCACTTGCCAGTAAGAATTGAAGACAGGCCAAACAACAGTGCTCTCTCTCTCTGTTTTATTTTTGTTTGTTTGTTTGTTTCATTTTGTTTTTGTCTTTTTGTCTATTTACTAAGATCTCTAGTTTTATATCTGAAGTACAATTTCTCATGCCTTACTGATTATTTATTTCTGGTTATACTTTCTTTTTCGATGCTTAAAGCCACACAGCCCAGTTTAACCAAGGTTTTTGTTTTCTCAAGGTCAGCTGAGGATCTGGTCCTCAGGGATCACTTGTTTTCTTTTTTGTTTGTTTTGTTTTTTGTTTGTTTGTTTGTTTGTTTTTGTGTGTGTGTGTTTGAGGGGGCAGCCCCTGGCTCCTTTCAGCTTTTCATTTACCAGTTCCATCCACTGGAGAACAAAATCAGGTCTTGCTAAGCCAGGCATTGTGGCACATGCCTTTGATCCTAGCACTCAGAAGGCAGAGGCAGATGGATCTCTGTGAGTTCAAAGCGAGCCTGGTCTACAGAGTGAGTTCCAGGCCAGCTGGGACACCCTGTCTCAAAAAAGAAAAGGATTAAATGAGGTCTATACAAAAATTTGAAAGATTTTATATAGTGTTTTTTGGTGCATGATCATTTAAGTAATTATTTTCAATTTATTCCATATTTTATACAAATATAGGTATGATTCTTAGCCTGTTATGATATTAGATCTGATGAGAAGATAAAAATAATCAATATAAGTTAATGGGCCATCTAGACTGTTTGAAATTTCTGGCTATTTTGAAAAGGTTACCAATGAACAAATGAACATAGATAAACAAGAATTTCAGGAGAAGAGTGTACAAAACACTCATACAAATAAAATAAAAATAATAAGCTTAACGTTTAATGAAAGATTATTTAAAGGAACTGAACCGACTGAATCCATAGATTTTATAAAGGAACTAGCTTTTTCAACCGGGGCTAGATAGTCAGTATTGCTACCTTCAAACTGGAAAATGTGATCACTGAGTAGTTGTTCATTCCTCAAAGCTGTATGTCTCAGTAGTGCCAATCAGGACCTGAAAAATGGACAGTTAATGGAGACTCACTGTTATTGAAGCCATGTTGCCAGGTCAAAGATGTTGGAGTCTTGCAGCAGCAGCAGCAGCAGCAGCAGCAGCAATAGATACACTCAACAGTGAACACAGGCAGGTGAATATTTTTTCTTTCCTCAGACATATGTATAGCTAGGCCCACAGCTTGAAAGTGCTGCCCAGTTTTACGCTATCAAAACTATCAACTAACCCTCTCTCCAAGTGCCCTGACACATTTTCCCACAGGTGTTTCTCCTATTTGATTCTAACCTTGTCAAGTTGGCAACATCAACCACCACAATGAGCTTAACATTGTACTTAAAAACTAATTTTGGAAATGTTTTCTACTCTTCTTTTTCCTGAACAGCGCATATAGTCTGGTGTCAACAGATCCCTAAATATTAAAATTCAGAAAATCTTTTTATCAAATATTAACTCTGAATTAAATTTATTCAATTGATACTTCAGTATTCAAATATAGTATTCCTTGTTTCTTCCTTGGCCAGTTTTTGTTGTATGTATGCAGTTGGGGAATGCTTCCATTTCACCTGTTAGCAGAAATGACTATAATAATGTATCACAAACTAAATAATTTAGTGAACACAATTTACATCTTATAGGTCTGGGCTCTTAAAGTCCAGTGTCAATGTGCTGACAGTGAGCAATGGGAGAAATCTTGTTACAAGGTTTCCTCTAACTTGTACTTTGTTCTGACTACTACTTGAACTTTACTTTACTTTTACTGTTAGGTAATCTCTTCGGTACCTATGTGTTGGGATAGGACTCTGTTTAAGTCAAGCACAGTAGGGTTCTGCGCAGCCAGGATAGGTATTTCCAATAAAGCCCCATATCCTAAGGGCTCCCCTTTGATGTACTGGGCAGATAAGATGTCACACTTCCAATTTACCAAAACACACCTGGTAGGTGCCATGTTGGCTCTTTCCTCTCTTGCTCTCTTTCACACCCTCAGACCCCCATCTTCCCAGAGCATGGCAGCTTTGGTATATAAACCTTTGCTTGTTGCAAATAAACTGAGATATTCCCTAGGAATCTCCCCCAGGTTAGTTTCTCTACTGACCCATAGGGCTCACTTCCTGGCTCCCACCTCAGCCTTTGGAATGAACAGTCCACTTATGGGAATAGAGAGGAAGAAACAGCAGCTACACCTATGTCTCTTCCACGTCATATGAGCTTTTATGCTCAAAGACACCAATCACAATTATATAAAGCCCCACACTATACACCCTATATACCCTATACACAGTAACCTCAGTTTAATTACCTAACAAATTTACTTGTCCCGCTTTAAAAATGCTCACATTCTCACTCAAATTTAGCTACGTTTTCCCTTTAAATCAAGGGAAAGCATAAATGCTGTATTGGTTATATTTCTGTTGCTGTGATAAAACCAGCATGAGCAAGGGAACTTATAAAAGGAAGTTTATTTGAGCTTATGATTGACAGCTCCAGGGAATCAGAGTCCATTGTGGTGAGAAGCATGGTGACCAAGGCTGGAGCAGCAAGCCGAGGGTCACATCTCACAATGAGCACAGGAAGTCAAGAGAAAGAGAGAGAGATTGGAGACCATAAGTATTCTTAAACTCACTAAGCCTGCCCCAATGACTACTTCCTCCAGCACAGCCACACCTTCTAAGACCTCCAAGAGCAGTGCTACCAACTGGAGACAAAACGTCTGAATACTTAAAGTCTATGGGGGACACTATCATTCAAACCACCACATTCCACTCCCTGGCCCCTATAGGCTTCTTACTATATAAAATGCAAAATGCATTTAGCCCAACCTTTAAAGTCCCCATAGTCTTTACCAGTCTCAATTCTATTCAAAAGTCTATACTCTAAAATCTCTTCTGAGACACAGGCCAATCTCTTACCTGTAAGCTCCTGTAAAATCAAAAGGCAAATTACATACTCCCAATATACAGTGGAACTGAATACAGAGCCCCATTTCAAAAGGGAGGAATAAAGGCATAGTGAGGAAATACTAGACCAAAACAAGACCTAAAACCAGCAGGGTGAACACCAAGTCCAGTAGCTCCATGTGCAACTTCTGGGACTTGACTTCCAAAGGGCTTAGATGTCTCAGCTCTTCCAGCTTTGCTTGCAACACACATCTCTTTCTTAGGCTGGTACCACTCCCTGTATGCAGCTCTCCTTGGCAAATATCTCACAGGTCTGGCATCTTGAATGTCTTCTTGGGGTCTCTGCTGCCAACCAGGCTTCACATTCACAGCTTCATGCAATGGCCTATCAGGGCCTTCTTTATTCAGGGATGCCCCTGCTGTACTCTGCCTGGCCTCTGTGGTTCTCTGAAACTGAGGAGGAAGAACTGATAACCCCTTCACTCTTGCATCCTTCCTGCCTCTAAAGCCAGCACCATGTGAATGAAATTGCTAAGTTTGGCTGCAAATTCGGGATGGACTCTCTCCTACTTTAACCACATTTGCAAATTTTCTCTGTCCTGGACTTGTTGTAGTAGAAAATGCTTCCAACAAGTAGCTGGGTGTGGTCTTGCCCTGAAGATACTATTTCTGTTGTTTACTTGTAAATCTCGAGGCCTGTCCTTAGTCACTTTAATCTCACTTTTTCCATTGTTTACTTGGAAATAGCTAGGCCTCTCCTTAATCACTTTAGTCACATTATCAAAAGGAACCTCTCCTTCACATGCCTTGGCCCCACCTTTAATCTTCCTAGTGCACTTTTCAGATCCAAACTGTACATTCTGCATTTCTTTCTGCCCCATCTGCTCTTCTTCACTGTAGATCTGTACAATATTCACCATTAATAGCCACACCACAATTTCTACATTAGGCTGTCTTCAAATATCCTCTGCCAAAGACATTAGTCCATTGCTTTTCAACTTAGCATCAGGCAAGCATCTGGGCTGTGGGCAAACTGCTGCCAGACACTTTATCAAAATACCCACTTGATGCCTAAGCCTTTATTTTCCTCTGGAACTACATTTTTTGCAGCAATGCTTTCTTCTAGGCTTCTACTAGAATGGTCCGTTAAGCTCTGCTTACAGTAGTCAACAGTTTTTCTAGCCCAAAGTTCCAAAGTCTTCCACATTTCTCCAAACATCCACATATTCAGGTTCTTCACAGCCAACAGCCCACTCTCTGATACCAAATCGGACTTAAAGCCCACTCAAAGGGAGGAAATTCATGTTTAGCACTGTAACATAGCCAAATACACCTGGTAGGATCAGTCATAGATCTTAGAGAAAATCCTAAATCTTTCACTCCCTAGACAAATGTAATTCTTTAATAAATGCTAAATTTGGATCCTTATATTTATAGACAAGTGTGTCAGTCTCCACTCATCCAAGACGTTTCCCTATTACATGGTTCCACAACTGGTCACAGACAGAGAATAATGTCTGTAAGATGCCCAACCCTAAGTGGCATATCTCCAATGGAACCTCTATACCTAAGGCTCATTGAACACAGTATAACAAAAGGTTAAGAGAATACTAATGTATCTTTCAACTCTCATCTGTGAAGGTTTCTAATACAACAGAATGCAATGAACACAAAAGGCCACAAATGTCCAGGACAGAGAGAATAAAAGTCTGCAGAATGTGGGTCCCTGTGCAGGACTCTGATATTAAGTTTCACCTGCCCAGGGCTCCAGGAGCATTGTGGAAGAGGGGTGTATTAGTCAGGGTGCTCTAAAGAAAGAGAAGCAACAGGATGACTATATAGCTATATACAATTTATTGATTTGCTCACGTGACAGAGTTCATAGAGTCCAACAGTAGCCACACATCACTGGAGAGGCTGAGAATCCAGGGAATTGCTCAGTCTGCAAGGCTTGATGTCTCAGTAGTCCCAATCTGGTGCTGAAGGCCCGATGGATTCCAGGAGAGCTGCCAGTCTCAGTACACGCTGGGATCCGAAGAGTTGATCACAGCAGCAAGACAAACTCACCAGTGAGAGAGAGGCAAGCCTCAGGAAAAAAGGGACCAGCTCTCTCTGGCATGGCATTTAATACTGCCTGCCAGCAGAAGGTAATGCCCACATTTGGGGGTGGGCCATCCAGGTTGAGGTAGTCTTTTTCTCTTATTTGTTCCTTAGTCCAGTCAAGTTGACACCCAGGGTTAACCATCACAAACGCAAACAATAAAACCTCACTTCAGTTTTACTGAGTTCATTCTGCTGTGAAAATGTGCCATATATCAATGGACGTATATGCCCTTATACACTATACAAATTTATTTGTCTTAGTAGTGGAAGCTGGGGTATACAATCCAGGACCCAACATGTTCAGATTCTGGTGAGGAGCAGCTCCATTCCTCATCAAGTTATCCATGGTAGAAGAAGGGACAATTAGCTCCCTGAACTGATTCTATAGAGGCTACAGTCCAATCCCATTCATTTTACTAATGTCTGCCATAATCATCTCCCAAAAGATACAACTATAAATACCATAATATTTTGGAATTAAATTTCAGCTCATGAATTTTTTTCTTCTTTATTTTTTCTTCATTTTTTTGACAATAAGTGATAATTTGTGAGTGCAAGCATCCTTCAAGTAAAACCATTTTGCAAGCAGTTGCACCCAAACCCACACAGTCCAAGGGACCCACCATCTAGCTGGGGGGGGGGCTTGTATGTGCAATCAAGTTGATCAAATAAGTGTCCAGTTTATATTGCTGTAGTTTCACCATTCACCCCAATCGCAGCCCTTACATTTTACGCCCACTCTTCCGCAGATTGTTCCCTAGGCTTAGAAAAGGGGCACAGGTGGATGATAGGCAAAGCAATCTAATGTATCTGGAGCTGTCGCTTTGGACTCTGGTCAATTCTGGCTATTTCCTTTCAGGGGCTGATAGTTTGTCCAGGAATAACCTTTCAGTCCTACTAATGAAGCACAAGCAATTAGATATATAGGTATTTATTTTATTTTATTTTATTTATGTGTATGAATGTACTGTTTGCGTGTAGGTCTGCGCACCCGTGTCGTGCAATGCCGCGGAAGTCAGAAGAGAGTCTTGGATTCCCCTGGAACTGGAGTTCTCCTGGGATTGGAGTTACAGATGGTTCTTAGCCGCCATGTGGGTGCTGGGGATCGAACCCGGGTCCTCTGCAAGAGTGGTCAGTGCTCTTAACTGCTAGGCCATCTCTCCAGCCCCAATATATAGGTATTTAAACAGTACTAATTGGTATGGTAGGTTACTTTGGTGTGCTGGATAGCTTTAGTGTCAACTTGATTCACCTGTGTTGAGGGAGCCTCAGTTGGGGAATTGGCTCCATTAGATTGGCCTGTGGCCACATCCGTGGAGTATTCTCTGATTGTTGAGCAGTGTGGGAGGGCCCAGCCCACAATGAGTGGTGCCAACCTGGGCAGGATGTTGTGTACGATATAAGAAGGCAGGCTGGGCATGAGCCAGGGGAGCAAGCCAGTGAAAAGCATTCCTCCATGGCTTGTGCTTCTGCTTCTGCTTCCAGGTTCCTGTCCTGAGTTCTTGCCTTGGGCTCTCTGAGTGATTAACTGTGACCCAGGAGATGCAAGCCGAATCAACCCTTTCCTCCCCAAGTTGGTGTCAGTCAGAGTGTTTTGTCACAGCAATGGAAGACAAACTGAAACAGAAATTGGTACAAGAGAGTGAGCTATTGCTGGGACAGACCTGACCTGGTGTTTGGGGAAGGATTGTGGAGGCATTTGGAACTTGGGCTGGGAAGATCACTGAATGCCTAAAGATTGTTGATGTGGAGCTTGGAGCAATTATGCTGAAGGATTTGTAGAAGATGGTGGCCTGGCTTATGAAGTGTCTTGTTTCAAAGGGGAACAGAGGGCTGGAGAGATGGCCTTGCGGTTAAGAGCACCGACCGCTCTTACAGAGGACCCGGGTTCGATCCCCAGCACCCACATGGCGGCCGAGAGCCGTCTGAAACTCCAATTCCAGGAGAACTCCAGTTCCAGGGGAATCCGACACCCTCTTCTGACCTCCGCAGCATTGCACAACAGGGGTGCACACACCTGCATGCAGACAGTACATTCATACACATACAGAAATAAATTTTAAAAAATTAAAAAAAATTAAAAAAAAAAAAAAGGGAACAGAGATCATCAGGACTGTGTAATCTGTGGGTTCTGGTCAGCTGGGGCTGAGGAATCAGCTGTAAGTAATAAGAGACCAGAACCTGAAGGGAAATATTTGTTGTACTGGGACAATTGATGCTGGTTAGCTGGGGCTGAAAAATCAGCTGTAAGTAACAAGAGACCAGCATCACTGTGGTGAAATCTTCTGTGAAGAATTTCTTCAGGGTCAGCACACAGAAGCTATGATCCAGAAGGGGCCTGAGCCTCCATGTCGATCCAGAAGCAGGACTTGGTAATGTGTAAGAGTCTCCTATATGTTTCTGGTGTTGAAATTTGAGGGGGTCACAGAGAGCAGCCGAAGCTTGGCACTGTGAGAGGTCAGGAAAGACCATTGATGGAAGTGTGCCTCAGTTGCAGTGAAGACCCAAGGATTGCAGGGGTCATGAAGAGAAGCTGAGACTTTGCACCAGGAGAGTTCAGAAGAGACCATTGGTGAAGGTGCTGCCTCAGTTTCAGTGGTGACCCCAGAGTTTTGGAGATGCTGGGACCATGGGACGACCACCAAGAGCAGTGGCAGGTGTGGAGTGGAGTCAGCCTGGGCCTATGAGATGAGCTGTGTGTGTCACAGATGGCAGAGTCAGAGAAGGGCAGCTGCAGAAACCCTTTGGAGCCCAGGAGATTGTGAGTGAATCCCAGATGTCCAGCCTTGTGCTACTTGCTGGACTTAGGTCTGGTTTGAGTGTGCCTGATTCTTCCCTTTGAAATAAGACAGTATTTCTTTTGGATTTTACAGCAGCCCACAGTTAAGAGACTTTTAACAGACTGTGAACTTTTAAGTGTTTGGACATTTTAAGGACCGTGGGGCTTTTAAGGTTGTACTGTCTTAGGTTGTGATTAATGTTAACATCATACTTTGGGGATAAGAACTGGAAAGGCGGTGGTTTAATAGGGATGTGTTTTGTGTGTCAAGTTGACAAGGGGTCAATTGTGCTGGACAGCTTTAGTGTCAACTTGAAACACCTGGGTTGAGGGAGCCTCAATTGGGGAATTGGCTCCATTGGATAGGCCTGTGGCCACATCTGTGGAGTACTGTCTGATTGTCGAGCAGTGTGGGAGGGCCCAGCCCACAATGAGTGGTGCCAACCTGGGCAGGTTGTTGTGTATGATATAAGAAGGCAGGCTGGGCATGAGCCAGGGGAGCAAGCCAGTGAAAAGCATTCTTCCATGGCTTGTGCTTCTGCTTCTGCTTCCAGGTTCCTGCCCTGAGTTCTTGCCTTGGGCTCCCTGAGTGATAACTGTGACCCAGGAGATGTAAGCTGAATCGACCCTTTCCTCCCCAAGTTGGTGTCGTTCAGAGTGTTTTATCACAGCAATGGAAGACAAACTAAAACATTTGGTATAGACACAGAAGTTTTGATGGTATGTTAATCCATGAATTATGTTTTTACTGTAAAATATAACACTGTCTTACTGCGGCTTATATCATCTCCTAACCACTAGAGGATGTAAGCTTGTGGCATCAGCTGTGGGTTATTCCTCCAAGGAGAGAGATAATAGCCAATTAGATTTGGGATATACAGGCATATGGCTGCCACTGCTGCACAGTATTTCCAAGCAGGTGAAGTGTAGCTGGTGCTTATGGAGAAGTCTTGCTTGACTCAAGGAGACCTATATTTGCTTTATTAGATCAATGGCCTTTGGTAACACTCTCTGGTATTCCAGAGGCCAACTGTACACTTGCAAGTGTGGTCTCAATACATCTTTCCCATGCTTACATCAGGTCTTCAAGTCTTTACATTTGGGGGGGGGGGCGCTTGGATCTCCTGGCCAACTTCTTCTTGGTAGAATAATCCATTGCTGATATCAGAGCTCTCCTGTATTAATATAGTTGGCTTAAATGCACAGCTTAAAGAGATTAAAGTGACTTTAGTATTATATTTGGTTCTGAATAGAGAATAATCCTTTTCACAGTTCCTATGTCTATTATCCAATTAAAGAAGGCAGTTTTACCGGTTTTATAAGAGATTACCTCTATNTATATCTGTATCCCCCCTTTTATTTTAGTTTTTTATTTATTTATTTATTTATTTATTTATATTTTAATTACTATTATTTGTTTATTTTTAAGGGATTCTACAATATAATAACACAGTTGTTTTCAGATAACATTGATATTGCTCAGTTTGCTGTACAATTAGTTAATTGGTGCATTTTGCAAGTATCTATGTCCAAATTTTGAACAACCCAAGGTTCCCATAGTCCAGTTGGAGAAGCTCGTATGCACAGGCATGTTGATCAATTAGGAGTCCAGACTATATTGCTGTAGTCTCATGATTCACCGCTATCTCTCTGCAGCCCTTACATTCTACCACGCCTCCTCTTCCACAATTTGTTCCCTGGGCTTTGGGAAAGGGGCACAAGTGGGTGAGAAGAAAACGGTCTACTTTCTTTGGAGTTGTCATTTTGGACTCTAGTCTGTTCAGGTTGTTTCCCTTCATGGGTTGACATCTTTTTCAGTGATACCTTTTTAGTCATACTAACAAAGCACACGCAATTGGATGTACAGGCATTTAAGCAGTACTAATTATTATGTCAAGCTAAGCTGTGAGAATAGACACAGATGCTTGGATGGTATGCTAATCCTCAAATTGTGGTTTCTCTATAAAGAGTGACAAGTTTTTTAATTTTTTTATTTTATTTTATTTGTTTATTTATGTGTATGAATGTACTGTCTGCATGCAGGTCTGTGCACCCGTGTCGTGCAATGCCGCAGAGGTCTAAAGAGGGTGTTTGAATCCCCTGGAACTGGAGTTCTGGAATTGGAGTTACAGACAGTTCTCAGCCGCCATGTGGGTGCTGGGGATTGATCCCAGGTCCTCTGCAAGAGCAATTGGTGCTCTTAACTGCTAGGCCAACTCTCCAGCCCCAGGTTTTTATTTTTTGGCCCATGAGTCTCTAAAAGGCAGTTGTAGTACACATACCTATAGGCAGAAATCAAGGCGCAGAGTTCATCAAATTCACCCAAGCTGTTTTGGGTGACTGTACGTCGTTAACTTGCTAAGCAAACTTAATTCCTTAAGTTAAATCATCCTACAGGTAAAAAAGAATGCTACAAGATTATACTGTACAACAGAAAAATTATAGAGAACATTCGTATGTGCCAATCCCAAAGTTATTGTTATACAGATTTTAAGTAAAACAAATGTGGAAAACAATTTATATTTCCAATTAACTCAGATGAATTACCGTTTTTATCAAAACCTTTAAACCAATGTTGATGTTGTTTAATATACATGTAATTACTTTTACTAAGTCTTAAGCAGCATGTAACCTGTAGACAGAGTTTGGGAAAATTGGATACTTATTGAACTCACGTCAATTAAATATACATTAATCGAATATACACCCATGTCCCTCTCCCGCCCCTCCCACCCCTCCCAATTCACCATTTCAGTCATTTTTCTGATGCAGTCTTTCTGTTGTTGTTCTTTTAATATGCACCCCTCTCCACAAGAAATATTTACAACTGTATTATAGGAGTTAGCATCCACAGATGAGGGATACCATTCATCGTTTGTTTTCCTGGGGCTTTGTTACTTCACTTAATATAATATCTTAGCTCCATCCATTTGCCTGCAAAGTTCATGATGTTGTCTTTGTTTATGCTGCATAGAACTCCATTGTGTACATGCACCACATTTTCTCTATCCACTCCTCAGTTGAGGGACATTTGGGTTGGTTCCAGCTTTGTGCTATTGTGAATAGAGCTGCAATAAATATAGATGTACATGTATTTCTGCAGTAAGATGATTCTTGTGGTTATATACCCAGGAGTGGTATGACTGGGTCAAATGGCAAGCTTATTTTGAGTCTTCCAAGTGTTTGCCACACTGCTTTCCATAGTGGCTGTACAAGTTTACATTCCCACCAGCAATGGATGAGTGTTCCCCTTTCCCCACAACCTCTCCAGCACTTGATATCATTTGTTTTCTTGATCCTAGAACCAGTTGTATATCAGAGAGATGATATATGTGGAGTGGTCTTAATTTGCGTTTCCCTAATGATTAGGATGCTTGAACAGTTTTAAGATGATTCCTTAAGGCCATTCGCGTTGTTCTATACTCTCTCGTTTGTGTCCTATGTGAAATTATATCAGTTCTTTGCTCCGTTGTGAGTGGTTCATTCTTTTTTCTTTCTTCTTGTTTTTTTTGAGTAGCTTGTATAACGGGAAATAATGCTTGGTCAGATGTATCTGAGTGTAAGTTTCCTCCCCCATCGGTGGTTTTCTCTTCACTCCTTTAATTGTTTCTTTTGATGTACAGAAGCTTTTGAGTTTAATGAGGTCCCATTTGTCGATTGTTGATCTTATTTCTTGTGCAGCTGCTGTCTGATTTAGGAAGTCTTTTCCTATTCTTATATCTTGCATTCTGCTGCCAAGTTTTTCTTCTATCACCTCCAGAGTTTTGGGTTTCATGTTGAGGTCTTTGATCCATCTGGAATTGATTTTTGTACAGGGCTAGAGGTAGGGGTTTAATTTCATTCTTCTACAGGTGGTGACCCAGTTTTGCCAACACCACTTGCTGAAGATGCTGTTTTTCCTCCATTGTGTCTTCTTGGCCCCCTTGTCAAATATGAAGTGGCTGAAATTGTATGTGCTCAGTTTTGAGTCTTCAGTTTTATTCCATTGGTCAACTTGTCTGTTTTTATGCCAGTACCAGGCTGTTTTTATGACTATAGCCCTGTAGTATATTTTGATATCTGGTCTAGAGTTCCCCCCTGTATTGCTATTTTCGCTCATGGTTGCTTTGGCTATTTGGGGCCTTTTGTTTTTCCAAATGAAGTTGAGGATTTTTTATTCCAAGCCTGTGAAGAAGCTCTTGGGGATTTTAATTGGGATTGCATTAAATCTGTACACAAGTTTGGGTAGGATGGACATTTTTACTATATTTATTTTCCCAAACCATGAGCATGAGAGGTTTGTCCATCTTCTGATGTCTTACTCAATTTTCTTCTTCAGGGGTTTAAAATTTTTGTTGTTGAGATCCTTGGTGTCTTTGGTTAGGTGTGATCCTACGTATTTTATTGTTTTTGAGGCTATTGTGAGTGGAAAGGTTTCCTTGTATTCCTTCTTCAGTTTCCTATTGTTGGTGTAAAGAAAGGCTACTGATTTTTCTAGATTTATTTTGTGTCCTGTCACTTTACTGAAGCTCTTAATCATTTCTAGGAGTTTTCTCATGGAGTTCTTAGCATCCCTTAGGTACACAATCATGTCATCAGCAAAAAGGGATAGCTTGACTTCCTCTTTTCCATTTAGAACTCCTTTAATTTCCTTTTCTTGCCTTATTGCCCTAGCAAGGGTTTCAAGAACTATATTGAAAAGGAGTGGTGACAGGGGGCATTGAAAAGATCAAGACAATCATATGGGAATAGTTCAAAAACCTATACTCTACTAAGTCTGAAAATCTAGAAGAAATGGATGAATATCTGAAATCATGGGAATCACCAAAGCTCAAACAAGAAGAGATCAACAGCTTAAATAGATCAATAATACATGAAGAAATTGAAGATTTCATGTAATAAGTAGCCTCCCAACCAAAAAATGCCCAGGCCCAGATGGTTTCATGGAAGAATTCTATAAAATATTTCGAAAAGACTTACAACCATTACTACTCAAATTGTTTAGAAGGATACAAATGGACAGCATTCTCCCAGATTCCTTCTATGAAGCCAGCATCACGCTATTACCAAAACCAGGTAAAGATACAACCAAAAAGGAGAACTATAGACCCATCTCACTGATGAACACAGATGCCAAAATTCTAAACAGGATACTGGAAAATCGCATACAGATTCACATCAAGAAGATCATCCATCATGACCAAGTTGGATTCACACCAGAGATGCAGGGATGGTTCAACATACGAAAATCAATAAATATCATCAAGCATATAAATGGACTGAAAGACAAAAACTACACCATAATCTCAATTGACACAGAGAAAGCCTTTGACAAAATCCAGCATCCCTTCATGTTTAAAGTCTTAGAGGGAATTGGACTGGAAGGATCATTCCTCAATGTAATCAAAGCCATATGTAGGGAACCCACTGCCAATATTATCCTAAATGGGGAAGCAACAGTTGCATTCCCCTTAAAGGCAGGAACTTGGCAAGGCTGCCCCCTATCAACTCATGAATTTTAAGCATGTAAATTTTCAGGTCATATTAATCTTTTTGGAGCTAAAGTTTTGTTTTCATTAACTAGCTGTGTACATGAATAGAATTGTTTTTAAATTTTATTTATTTTTATTTCATGTGGGTGAATGTTATGCCTGCATGTATGTATGTGTATCCATGTCCTGCAAATGCCCAAAGAAGACAGAAAAGGGTGTCAGATCCCCTGGAACTGAAGTTGTAGATGGCTGTGAGCCACCATGTGGGTGCTGGAAATTAAAACTGCATTATCTGCAAGAGAAGCTAGTGCTCTTAAAATTGAGCCAACTCTAAATCCCAATAACTGTAATTCTTATAAAAAGTAAAAATAGGGATAATTTTAAATATTAACTCAATGCTAAGAGCTAGATTTTCAAAAAACTTTTTACTTCAACTCATCCTGTATCAGAGTGCATATCATGCTCTGAAATGTGACTATTTCAGTATAGGATGAGATCACATTCATTGGGTTTATAGTCAAATCAGTTATGGTAAAAACTTTAAAATTTCAGTTTCATTTGACATTCTGAGTTTAAATACATTGAAATAAAAACGAACAAAAACTTCTGCTCAAATCTGCCAAAATTATTTGAATTGATTTCCATCAACTTAATACTTTCTATTTATAAATGATTTGGAGTGACACACGGAACTAGCTCAATTTCCGAATCTGTTATCAAGTTTATATAAAGGACCTAAACTGAGTATCTTAAAATACTGTATTGTAGTTAACTGACAATTAACAATAATGTGCTTCCTTAGATTTATTTTTTGTAAATTTATTTGCCCAGAAAATAAATTAGAAATTAAGAAATGAATGAAGTTCTTGAAATGGGATTATCTGAGTTTTCTTTTGACTAGACTGGGATAGTAGCATATATCAGTTTAATTTTCCATATCTGGGATAAAGTACTTAAAAGAATAAATATTTATTTTGATTCCTGATTTCAGAGGTTACCACCCATGGCCAGTGGGCTGCAATACCATGAGCCTTTCCTGAGCCAGAACAATATGGCAATGAGAATCTAAGATTCAGGAGGAGGTTCTCAACACTGTCATGAGAAGGAAGGCATGGAGGGGTGCTCAGGACAATACATATTCTTCAAAGTTAAGCCCCAATGGTGTAATTCTTCTATGCAACCTCCTCTAACTTAAGGCTCCAACATTAACCAAAATGCTCTCAGTTGAGGAACAGGCCTTCAGCACTTCAACACACTAGTTTTCAAAAACCTTCTAGATTCAACCCACAACTTCAGTATTTGGAGACTCTTCATACAGGAAAATGGTACTCAATATATTATAACAAAAATGTGCACTAACTATATAATTTAAAACTGTTGATGTTGACTTAGACAATGTAGCTTGTGTAGATTTTATTATACTAAGTAATTTTTAATTACTTCTTTATATTTTTCATTTTTTAACAATAAGTAATAATTTATGAGTACAAGCATCCTTCATGTAAAACCAGTTTGCAAGCAGATGTGCCCAAACTCACACAGCCCACGGGTCCCACCATCCAGCTCAGGAGGCTTGTATATTCAATCGACTCGATCAGATGAGTGTCCAGACTATATTGCTGCAGTCTCGCTGTTCACCACAATAGCAGCCCTTACATTCCACCATGCCCCCTTTTCCGCAGATTGTTCCCTAGGCTTAGAACAGGGGCACAGGTGGACAAGAAGCAAAACAGTGTACTTTCTCTGGAGCTGTTGTCTTGGACTCTGGTCAATTCTGGCTGTTTCCTTTCATGGGCTGACAGTTTGTCCAGGAATAACCTTTCAATCCTATGAATGAAACACAAGCAATTAGATATATAGGTATTGAAACAGTACTGATTGTTATGGTAGGTTACTTTGGTATAGACACAGATGTTTGGATGGTATGTTAATCCATTAATTACGTTTTTTTTCTGTAAAATAAGACAGGGTCTTACTGTGGCTTATAACATCTCCTAACCACTAGAGGATGTAAGCTTGTGGCATCAGCCATGGGTTATTCTTCCAAGGAGAGAGCTAATAGCCAATTAGATCTGGGATATACAGGCATATGGCTGCCACTGCTGCATAGTATTTCCAGGCAGGTGAGGTGTAGCTGGTGTTGATGGAAGAGTCTTGCTTGACTCAAGGAGATGTATATTTGCTTTATTGGTTTAGTGGCCTTTGGTAACACTCTCTGGTATTCCAGAGACCAACTGTACACTTGCAAGTGCGGTATCAATGCATCTTTCCCATGCTTACATTAGGTCTTTGACAGCAGGGTCTTATCACCTTTCTTCTTGCAGATATCCCAGTTTACAGGCAAGAAGCCTTTACCTTTTTTTTTTTTTTTTGGTGGGGGGGGGGCTTGTATTCCCTGGCCAACATCTCCTTGGTAGGATAATCCATTGCTGATATCAGAGCTCTCCTATATTAATATATTTTGCTTAAGTGCATAGCTTAAGGAGACTTTACATTCTCTATTCAGCTTATGTAGATTTTATCAGTCTTATGGTCTTTTTAAACATGATTTCTCCTTTTCCCAAAATATTATTTGAAAATCAGTTACAGCCTGTATTGAAGGAGTAAGAAGTCTCACTATCCCTCCTTTAGGGAAGAATGTCTACTTAATAAGAACTAATTTGTGTGAGATCCCCTTTTAATTTTTTTCAATTACTAATTGTTTCTCATATAGGTGAATATAAATTTGTTTTCATATTCTAGACTGAGACTACAATATAGACTACCATTCTATCTTTTAATAAATTAGATATTAATTCTTTTCTGATAATCTTTGCATTCTTTCTTTTCATTTTTATATCTCTCACTAGCATATCAAATATAATACTCAATAGGAATAGTGGGAGAAAGAAACATTATTTTGATCTTAGCCTTTGAATAAAACAATCAGTTTCTTACTATTAATTATAAAGTCAGCAGTGCTTTGATTAAATATCTTTATGGAAGAGAAAGTTTTGTTCTATTCCTAATTTGCTAACTTTTCTGTGGAAGTTTATCAGATTTTTCTAAAATTGTTTCATTATCTTGATTAATTTTAGGACAGTATTGCATACCTAGATTATAATAATCAACTTCCATGGTGTATAATTATTTTAATAAATAGTAAGTTTTAATGTGGCAGTTTAGACTGAAAATCTTTGCCCTTATATATGCAAGATAATTGACCCATAGTTTTTCTTTCATGAAATACATTTACTTAATATCATAGGAGAATATGTCTGTATTAATATATTGCATTAGAAAGTCCTCCTCTGGTTACTGTTGGGAGAGGAGATTGGTGTGTTAAATACTAGAACTAACCAGAAGAAAAATGATTGTTTTTAGGAAAGCCAATAGTGATCAACTTATTTTTCTATTAGGGTATCTACTTATACTCTCTAATTTTTAGAAGAGATATTTTTATAATCGTAAATTTATATAGCAACTTTTTTAACAAAATGGTCATTATTTTTTTAAATCGATGTGGTTAAGAATGATGACCCTATTTCAACTCTGATATTAACAATTTGTATTTTTTATAATATAGGGAGAGAATCTGGGTTCTCTTATTTTTTATTTTTTATAATATAGTATAAATCAATTTTCTGTCCTTTTTTAAGAATCAGCTTTTGGCTACAATTAGTTTTCTTTTTTGTTTTGGCTACATTATATATTTTGCTATGTTATATTCAATTATATGCTCTAATTTTTTTTCAGATTTTTTTAGGTCAAAGATTTTTTTTATTGATGCTTTGTGTATTTCATACATCATTTTCCAATTCAGTTCAGGCATATTTCCCCTTCCTTTCCCCCCACCACACCCCACCCCATCCCAGATGATGCATTCTGCCATAACTGTCCTGCATCTTTCTCTCAGTTTTCTTTTCATTTTTTAGCAATAAGTGACAATTTATGAGTACAATTATCCTTCATGTAAAACCAATTTGCAAGCAGTTGTGCCCAAACCCACACAGCCCCTTGGTCCCACCATCCAATGGGGGGGTTGTATGTTCAATCAAGTTGATCAAATGAGTGTCCAGGCTATATTGCTATAGTTTCACCATTCACCCCTACAGGTTACATGGTGTTTTAGGACTTAGTAAAAGTAAATATGTGTATACTAAACAACATTGATTTACAAGCTCTGATAAAAACGGTAATGTATCTGAGTTAAATGGAGATATAAATCACTGTTGTCCACATTTGTTTTACACAAAATCTGTAGAACAATAACTTTGGGATTGGCACATACAAATGTTCTCTATAAATTTTCTGGTGTATGGTATCACCTTGTAGCATTCTCTTTCACCTATAAGATGATTTAATGTAAAAATTATGCTTGCTTCCCAAGTTAATCACATACAGTCACCCAAAACAGCATGGGTGAATTTGATCAAATCTGTGCCTTGATTCCACCCTATAGGTATGTATAATACAACTGCCTTCTGGACATTCATGGGTCAAAAAACAAAAACCTAAAAAAAAAAAATAACTGGAGGGGTATAGATAGATATGAAGCCTTTTTGTCAAAAACCTTACAATTCAAATCTTAAAACTAACTACGGGAAAAGATTTGTATATGCTCTAATTTTTATTACATTTTCTGTGCTTGCTGAGATTTGCTTTGCCCTTCTCTATTTTCTAATATAGGAAATTAGATTACACATTTTTAGGTCCTGTCCTTTTCTTAAGTGATGATTAATTGATGTTATTTATTAAAATGTGTTCTTTTATTCTTGCTTTTTTCCCATTATCCATTGCATAATTCAATTAAGCATTTTGTATTATTTATTATCTTTGTGTTATGTTTTTAAAACAGTTACCTTAACATTTACTGCATATTTTGTCAACTGTCCTATGTTCACTGTGAAATATTTCTCTAGTGCTTACTGAGCATTCTGGGCCCTCATAATAGGATGTTCAATGTACTATGTCCTATCCTGGTGCCACAGTTATTACAATTCTTCTCTAATTGGGAGAAGCATCGCTGCTGTAATTATTTTGAGCAGTCATATAATAGATCAAATGAAAGTAATAATTTGTCATTTTATTCCCACATAGCCTTTCATCAGTACTCGTAATTTCATTATATAGCTATATGGGTTTCTCGTGTTGCTTATATTGTTATTTTAAGCTCACAGTCTCCTTGGGAAGCAAGGGACATCATTATTTCACAAGGAAAGATAAATCAGAGAGCTTAAGTGACTTGTCTGAGCTTATGTATTTGTTCATTACAGAAACAAAATATGAATTTAGATGATGAAATTATTGTTTTACTTTGAGTTTCTGAATACTAGCAATGCATAAACATTGGACAAAATCACCTACTCTTTAAAGGTATTCATATTCTCAGACATGAAAGGCAGAGCAAGAGTAGGTTATATACCCTGGGGCTGGAATCTTTAAGCTAATTTTGGTAATGTTCATTGACACTATATCATCTATTTTAACAATTCTAGCTATCTATATTTAAAGCTCCTGTCTGATAAAGTTTGGTATTCTGTAATAAACCATTCTCCATGTGAAAGAGTGACCAATTATCATGTTAATGGAGAGTAGGGTACATCTATTTCATCTTGTGTTAATATCTGATGCCCTGAAGAACACTGTCACAAAACATTTGGCAAATACAATAATGACTTATCTTTAACTTTAAGCTCTTAAGTTTTGTTCTTGTGGGTATGTCAGTGTTCCTGTGCAATCATTCCCCATGAGGCTAGAAGAAATAATTGAATCCACTGGAGCTGGAGTTACAAATGTTTGTCAACTGTCATATGGTTGCTGCGAACTGAACCCAGATTCTCTCCCTGAGATAGCTTTTTAGGCTCTATATCTTTTATTTTTGACCTATGTATTTTTTCTTCTTTTTGAACAAAATGAATTTAATATTTTTCTTCTTTTTGAACGAAATGAATTTAATATTTATTAAAAGGAGTATCTACTAATAACATCACATCTTTCCCATTTACCTGAAAAAGCCCATATCACTCTCCTGACTTATTAATAGAAAATTCCATAGAGTGCATGGCTTACTCATCAGGAATAAATTTCTCAGGCTTTGGTGTCTGAATATATAAATTCATAATGTCAGCAATGTTGGGTGAGTGGTCTTTCACAGGTTTTCAGATATCCACCTTCTCAGTATGTCCTCACAGGGCCATTCCTACATGTGACTGAGAAAGGTGGAGAAATTTAATCCTTTTCGTGGAATTTAAGCAATACCTTCTCTCCCCTATCAGTGTTCCCATGTAACTGCCTCCCCATAAATTTCAAAAATCATATCATATACATTAAGGCTTTTCAGCTCCCATTTTATTTTATTTTATTTTATTTTATTTTATTTTATTTTATTTTATTTTATTTTTGTATTTTGAGACAGGATCTCCCTGTAGCCCCAACTAGCCTGGAACTTGCTTTGTAGACCAAGATAGCCTTGAACTCACGGAAATCCACTTACCTCTGCCTCCAAAGGTTCTGGGATTAAAGGCATGCCCCACCACCATGCCCAGCATCAAGTCCCATTTTTGTCCACGAATGTATCTTGTTTTGAGTCCCTATACTGGATCCTAATTAACCTATTTAGTATCACTACCTGAAAAAAAACAAAAAAAAAAAAACAAAAAAAAAAACCTCTCCCTCTCCCAGAAGTCATTGGTTGACAAATGTTCCTCAACTAAGGTTATATACACTCCACTTATATGCTGGAATTTTGTTTATATTGAGCTGACATGAGTCTTGTCCATACTATTACCATTGCTGTAACTTCATAGAAGCAATTTCCCAGATGCATGGAAAAATCGAATCCATTCTGGCCATCCATGGCTCTTAACATCTTTCTGCCCACTCTTCTGCAATGCTCCCTGAGCCCCAAGTTTGTCAGAAGTTTGATATAGATGTCCCACAAAGCTGCTCTCTAAGTAGCCTTGTAATTAGATTACACAATAGATTTATTTTTAATTATTTTTTTTCAATCTCTCTATTGATATCTATAGTGGTTAATCCCACAAGCAGTGAATAAGGATTTCCTTTTCCTCGCATCCTTGCTAGAATTTGGTCGTATTTGTTCTACTGATCTTAGCCATTCTAACTGGGTTAAGATAAAATCTTGGACTAGTTTTGATTTTTGCTTGCTTAATTTCTAAGAATGTTTTTCACTTTTAAAAGGTATTATTAGTTACTTTGAATTTCTTATTTTGAGAACTCTCTGATCATATCCATAGCCAATTTATTAAGTCTACTTTTTGCTTCTTTGTATTTGTACTTCTTAGTTTAAACCCATCCAATTTGTTAGTTGTTAACCTTAATTCCTGCAAGCACCTGAAATCCTATTCTTTAAAGAGCTTTGCCTGCAGCTAGTCTATTTTTTATGAGGTTTTGTGCATATTCATTAATTCCTATCAGTCCAATTAGACGCCGGCATTCCCCCTCTCTTGCCCTTTCATCTCACCAGAGGCCCATGCAGGATTCTGCCATAAGTATTCTTTCATCTATTTTAAGTATTTTTTTTTTTTTTTGAGATTTTTTGAGTTTTTTTTGCGAAGTTTTTGAGTTTGAAGCTAGTTACTGTTTAGGTAGTTCTTTGATCCAGTCATTTGTTTTGTGTTGTTGTTGTTGTTCTTCTTCTTCTTTCCAATCTATATCACCCCAAAATATGTGTACATACACAACACACATATATCAAAATTATGAGGCCTGAAAATAAACGACAGGTCAATTCCAAAAACATGTCCCTGATTTATGGTTCCTAGCACTAATCTCTATAAGGCAAACTGAATTATTCCTCTTTACCCCCTAGGAGTCTTATGATGAAAGCATGTTGAATTTTGCCAAAAGATTTTTGTGTCTTTTAAGATCATCATATAATATTTGCCTTTAAGTCCATTTATATAATTTATTGAGTCTATTTACTTGAATACATTAAACGATCCAAGCACCTCTGGACTAAAACATATTTGATCATGGTGGATGATCTTTTTTATTTGTGTTTACATGTGTTTTGTATTTTTTCACAATTTTGAATCTATATTCCTTAAAGATGTTATCTTATAGTTTGTTTGTTGTTGTTATGTCTTTACCTGGATTGGATATTATAGTAATACTGGCATCATGGAGTTGGGGAGAGTGCTCCCTCTCCTCTCTCTCTCTCTTTTTCCCCTTTCCTTAATATATATATATATATATATATATATATAATTTAAGTGATTTTGATTCTAGATAATCTTTGAAAGTTTGATAAATTTTTCTATAAATCCATCTGAGCCCTTGCCTTTTTTAGTTGGGATGCTTTGTATTGCTGTTTCAATTTCAATACTTGTGTTCAGGTTTTTAAGTTGTTGATTTCTTCCTGATTTAACTTTGGTGGTTCCATTAAATTTATAAATTCATCCATTTCTAATAGATTTTCCAATTTAGTAGATAACTGGATTTTAAAGTATTGTCTGGCAATTTTTATCGTTTTGTAGCCTTTTGAAAATTCTGCTTTGCTCTATGATTTTTGTTGAATTGTTTTTTTTTTTTCCTTTTTTAAATGTTCCTGGTTAGTTAAGCTAAAGATCTGTACATCTGGTTTATATTTACAAAGAATCAGCTCTTAGAGTCATTGATTCCCTGTATTATTTGTTTCTAAACTTTCATTGATGTTTTTGTGCTGAATTTCATTATTTCTTCTCCTTTGTTGTATTTAGGCTTGTTTTTTCTCTTGTTTTTTTTTCTTTTTCAGATTCTTGAATTATTATTCAGTTCTTTATGATCTTTTTTGACTTCTTTGTCTTAAGATTAGTTTTATAATTTTTAGTTGATAGAATAAGAATACTGATTACAGAAATGACAATTGGGGGAAGAGCAAAGAGCATCACAGACAAGCAGGCCTACAGAGTCCACTATAATTTTCAAACGCTGTCTTCACTTGGTTTTCACAAGCCAGGAGCCAGGTACATTTCCACTTCAAAACCTCATTTTAAGACATTATATTCCAAGTCTCTTAAAGATTTTTCACAATAAACAATATGCCTTCCCACCCAATCCTAGGACAAGACACTGACCAATGAGACAAGGACTTCATATCCAGAGGGGTTTTTGTTTGTTTGTTTGTTTGTTTGTTTAATGTTGGTACTTAGGGATATATTTTTTCCTCTTATGACTCTTTTTATTGTGTCACAGATGTTTTGTTGTGCTTTATTGTTACTATCATTTAGATCCAGGACCACTGCTATTTCTTTATTGATTTCTTCTTTGATGCATTCATAATTTATTAGTGTCATGGTTAATCATCATGAGTTTGTTTAGTTTCTAGAGATGTTTTGTTGTTCATGCTAAGCTTTATTGAATTTTTCTCTGATAAATTACATAGAATTATTTCAATTTTTATGTTCTTGAGGCTTAATTTGTACCCCAATATGAGGACTATTTTAGGTAAACTTCCATGGCACACAGAGTAGAATTTGTATACTTGGTGTTTATGTGAAATATTCTGTAGATGACTTTTGGTCCCTTTGATGTATAATATCATTTAATTCAGATGTTTCTCTATTTATTTTTCACTTGTCTATTGGAGAAAGTTTGATATTGAAATCCCCAGCTCTTAATGAGCTTTGATTAATCTGTGCCTTGAATTCCAGTGTTTCTGTTTTTATAAAATTGTTTACAACACTATTTGGTTCATGAGAACCATGAACTAAGCCAATATTATAATTATGAATATAACTATAGTATTGGTTTAGTTCATGGTTCTCTTGATCAGAATGAAGTGGACATTCTTTATATCTTCTGATTGATTTTTAATTTGAAGTCTATTTTGGTAGCTATTGGAATTGCAATACCTGCTTACTTCTTAGTGCCATTTCTTAGAATAAATTTACAGCTTTTTGTGTTGAAGTGTTTCCCATCCTTAAAGATGAGGTGAGTTTCTTGAAGAGAAGAAAATGATGGAATTTATTTTAATGCTTCAACCAAACTGTGTCTTTTGACTGAGGGGTTGATGCTATTGACAATACTATTCTCTATTGTGCTCACCTGCTTGGCATGAATTATTTCACCCTGTTTTTATCATGGAAAATCATGTTCTCTCACCCTCTCTCCATAACCCACTCCTTGAGTCTTTCACTGATGTCAACCTAACAAGAGAAAATCATGAAGACATTGCTAAATATTCTTTCACTGGGGTATTTTCAGGACAAAGAGTAGGAAGAAACAAAGTTCTACTGTGCTTTTATTTCTAGATGATACTAACAGTGTCTCCCTCTTTATGTGATGTTTGTATTTCTAACTGTTTGGTGATAACTGTATTCCCTGAAATTAGATTTTGCAATTAGGACCTTAATTTGCTCTGCTTTGAAATGTGGATCCAAGAATTATCACCTTCCAGATGTAGAATTTCTGGATTCTATTAAGAACAAAGACAAAGCATATGGAAAAATGTTAATGCGAGACAACTGTGCAGGATTCACTTTATAATACAGAAATTCTTTTTCACAGTTTTCTTTCCAAAACTTTATTTCAAGAAAGTTACAAGCTATATGTATTTTCATCATGAGGATAAATGAGTACTGCATACTTATATGCATATATATGAGAAAAGACTGACATTTAGGTGAAGCAAAAGCTTCTATATATTTATTTCATAAACCTAAATTCTGTAATTTTTATTAGTACTTTTAAGGCCACAATGATAAAAATGGGAAAGATCCATGGAGCGATTGAACTTAGGTAGTTTAGCGGTTTATTAATTTTTCTATCTATATCGACTTATTGACATATTCTACTTCATTACCTCTGTCAGATGCTAAAATTATTAATTTTTTAAGGTCAAAAATATTTGAGGAGCCATCCAAAATGTTATACATTACAAAGTACTAATAATTATATACTCAAAAAGTGATCCAAAAGTGTCCAGTTAAAAATAGAACTATTTAGTGGCTGGACAGTTGGCTCAGCAGTTAAGAGCATTGACTGTTCTTGGCTAGGACATGAATTTGACTCCCAGAACCCACATGGCAGCCAACAACTATCTGTAACTCCAGTTCTTGAGGACCCGAACACCTTTTTCTGACAGTGGGCAATGCACACCATGGGTGCAATTACATACATGCAGGCATTACACTCATACACATAAAAATAGAACTACTTAATAGATTTAATAATTACATTTTGAGTAATCTTCCATTGATATGTAATTAATAGATAATAGTTTTTACATCAAATATATAAAACTTCTAGGTTGACAAGTATTTAAATTTATTTTCTTAGAACAATTGTCATTAAAAGTATATTTTCAATTTTATTATGTATTTCACCTACATTCTTTTCAAAGTTATTGAAAACATAAGCCAACATACAAGCAATTCACATGAAGAGGTTAACCTTTATTTTAATATTTTAATTTATTTCTGCCTTAAATATTATTATAAATCCTACTGCCTACTATGCTTATAAACAAAGGTCAGTTTATAAGCTGAATTAAAGTCTGTACCTACCAAGGCACATATTTTTCTGAAAGTAACTTTCCAGCTCTCTAGAGCCTCATACTTTTCTTAGGATGTCAAGTTACTCAGTGATTGATTATCTAAAAAATAAATGGAGGGAAAGTGGATAATAGCAGTAAATTCAAAATGCTAGAGCTCATATAAAATTTTAGCCCTCAAATGATTCTGCTTTCGTATTTCATACAACTAAAAATTCAATATCAAGGATATTAAATGGTGATCTATATCTCTTAGGGTAGTTTGTGGCAAGAAAACAAACTACTAATACACATAAAAAATCAATGTATCTGAAAGGCACTATTTTATGGAAAAAAAGAATAGAAAGTATAAGTACTCCTTTGTTTAGGAGCTGCTCATATGGAATCTGTGTGCAGTAACACTGAATCATGAAAAATGAAGTAAAATACTATTTGGAAGGCAGCAAAAGCTGCATAAAAAGACATTCATGCTATAGGGAAATGTGAAATTTTCCACATATATTAAAATGATGTGAGGCAAAATGTACTAGAGCTGTCCTAGAGTTTGAATAAGAAATGTCTAGTAGAGTCCTCGGGTGCAAGGTCTCAAGAATGATTGTGGGAATTTTACCTGTTTTCACAGTCTTTTGATTTCCACCCTTCAACTGAGCAGTTTTCTCCAACTCTGCTTTCTCATGCTGTGTACCTAAAGCGCAAAGTAATGAGGCTAGTTGACACTGGATTAAAACCTCTTCATATGTTGATCTAGCTAGAGTATTTGTAATAGTCATGGGGTGTATAACCAAGATACATTGGATGACTGCTGAGCTCAAGTTATGACCTACTCTAAGTTGCTCCACATTGAATAAAAATGTGTGTTTTCCAGCTGTACCTTGCCCTAGGAAACTCCATTTTACAAGCAGGTTGTGTTCCTTTTTTTTTTTTTTTTTTTTTTGGTCTTTTCAACGACAGGGTCCCCCTGTAGCCCCAGTTGTCTGGAACTCACTCTGTAGACCAGGCTGGGCTTGAACTCACAAAGATCTGCCTGCCTCTGCCTCTGCCTCCCAAGTGCTAGGATTAAAGGCATGTGCCACCATGCCCAGCTCTGCAAGAAGGCTGTATTCTGTTTTGGGGGAAAAGGAAGACTGCTATCCCTGAGTGAACCCCAAACATGCACCATCATGTACTACCCACTTTTCACAGAGTCATAAGTGACTTATTTATTTGTTGGGTGCAACTGAGTTGGCATAGGCATATTAAAATCATATAAGGAGCTGGGTATGGTGGCATTCACCTTTAATCCCAGCACTCAAGAAGCAGAAGCAGGCAGATCTCTGAGTAAGGACCCTGCTCTACAGGAAGCTTCAGGCCACCTGGGACTAAAGGGAGACTCGTCTCAAAAGTCCAAAAAAAAAAAAAATAAAATAATAAATATAATCATAATATATATTAGTATATATATATAATATATATTATCTCGATCCTATCAGGAAAGTCAAGGGGTAAGAACCTTATCAGAGATCTTTTTGTTTTGCGAGGGGAGAACGCCAACGCAGGTTCCCCCCCCCCCACAACCACAAATTATGCAGTCTAGTTTCCCACATTTGGGGAAATCACAGGGGTCAGCACATCCCAAGTGCGATGGATGAGCCTCACCCTGGGAAAAATCACCTCCTTGATCATGGTATCTCCCCTGCCAGGTAAGTATAGAATTTATCAGATATTCTACACCAAAGAAAGGACTTAAGGCCTCAGTTATACTGTATAAACAGATGAACTCCTAACACTGCTGACATGGCCCAATACCAACCTATCATCTGATATCTGGTATGTGTCAGAGACCAGGCCAAAAATTCCTCATTAGTCCCTGGAGTTTTGGTTCAATTAATTCCGCTGGTGTTGATGTTGCCTATTCAGTTGTTTGCCCATCTGGACCTGACCTGAATTCACTGCTGATGACCTATTTCCTGTTACAGGCCAAGTTTGGCCTTTCACTTAATAACTAAACTCTGTATGTTCACACTCTCAAAACTACTCCAGCAGCTCCAGGAGCAGCTCGCTCAGCACTGACTGGTTCTTCATCTTTTTAGTACAGATTCTTTCTCTGTCCACTTCTGAAACCTCTTGAATGCTGCTGTATCCATTTTAACTCATATTCATTCTGCAATACTAGTTAAAATGGATACATATAGATATATAGATATATTTATTAAATACTGTGCTATATGAGAGTTAACATTACAGTTAAGACAGAAATAAAAAGCTGGTCATTCTGGCACATGCCTTCAATTTCAACACTCAGGATGCAGAGGAAGGTGGATTATTTGAGGTCAAGGTCAGCCTGATCTACATAGTGAGTTCCATGCCAGTTGTGGCTAAAGGGATACCCTCTCACAAAAAAAATTAAGGAAGGAAAAAATATAGAAATAAAAGAACATGCATTTTCCTCATTCGGGAAAGCAGATGTTTGTATGACAGAAGTGCTATCATTGAAACTGCTAAATTTTGTAAATTTATTTTTATTCAATTAATTTTGGCATTATGGAAAGACACAAGCATATCCCTCTGTGATTTTAGCAAAGCATACTCCTGAGAGAGGATGAACATAGTTCTGGAGGCTACAACACCAATATCAAAGTGCAGGTAAGTTTGGCTTTTCCGCAGATCTTTATCTTTGGTTTATAGGCCACCTTTCAAAATATCTCATTTATTCCTCTTATTTTACTTTATGTGCATGAGTGCATTACCTACATGTAGGTCAGAGCATCCATGTTGTGCTATGTCCAAGGAGGACAGAAGAGGGCATCAGATTCCCTGGAAATGGGATGTGCCAGATGGTTGTTAGCCTCCATGTGGGTCCTGGGAATTGAACCCAGGTCCTTCCAAGAGTAGCCAGTGTTTTAACTGTTGGACCTTACAGGCCACCTTTGAACTGTGTCCTCACATGACTTTTCTTTCAGTGCTTGTGCATGTTGTCCTGTTGGATTAGTGTTCAACCCTTATGATCTCATCTAAATTTAATGATAGACTTCAAACCCTTGTGATGGTTAATTTTAAATGTTAACTTGACACAAACAAGTATCTCATAGGGGAGTGTCTCAAATAAGGAATTATCTAGAAGAGTTTGACCTCTGGTCCTATCCATGGGGAATTTAAGTGAGGTGTGATGGAAGACATATTCTAAGTGTGAGTAGCATCATTTTCTCGGCTGGATCCTTAGTTTTATGTGTGAAGAAATCTAACAAGGCAAAAGCAATCGGTTATCATTTGTGCATTTGCTTCTCTGCTATCTATTGCTGATATAGTGTAACTAGCTCTCTGAATTTCCTGCCTGTGATTCTCTGCAATGGTTACCTACAACCTGGAATTATGAGCTGAAATAAACATTTTCCTTTCATATGTTTCTATTTGTCATATTCTACCTGAGCAACAGAAATTAAGCTAGAACAATAACCAATTCCTCATAGACATGTTGTATTATTGTTTAGACTCACGAGCACTTGTAAGAACAGGGGATACAATTCAGGTCTCTAACATGAGTGCAGATAGATGCTTGCAAATTTCATAGAATTGGTCTTCTAAGATTTTTGGATTTTATTTTGCTTATTGCACCTAATGTATTTTTAAATAACAGAATGTCATGCTGAGGAAATTAAACAGTTGGTCTCAGGTATAGGAGGGCATTTTATTCACCTCAGTAAAATGTTGTACTTACACTGTTTCAAGGAGATATGAACACAGTCATATGAAAAGGGTTATAACAGTAGTAGGTAAATATATAACATACTATAACATTGAATGTATTCAAATGTAAACATTTGAATGTCTACTTTTTGGTAGTCAGATTATGAAGAGAAATGTATGCTTTGTTCATTAAATGTATATACAATTAATATTACTCAGTGAGATCTCCTATCCAGTTTTATATCAAAACTAAGGTTTTAAAAATGAATTAACCAGGCTGGAGAGATGGCTCAGCGGTTAAGAGCACTGACTGCTCTTGCAGAGGACCCAGGTTTGATTCCCAGCACCTACATGGATTCCCAACACCTACACCTAAGAACCTTCTTTAGTGACAGGCAGAGGAAGGTGGATCTCTGTGAGTTCAAGACCAGCCTGGTCCACATAGCAAGTTCCAGGCCAGGTGGGGCTACAGGGAGACCCTGTCTGTCTGCAAAATACCAAAAAAATGAATTAACTACAATTTGTAAAATAGTCATAATTAAGTGACTTGTGTGCTCTATCTGTATGTGTGTATATGTGTGTATGTGTGTGGGTGGGGCGTCTGTGTGTGTCTGTGTGTACTGATTATACTAAACAGGCCTGGCCTGAAATCTGCTGTCTACTGAAGAAATGAATAAAGGAAATTCTGATAGATTCATATGTAAATTTCATTTTGAAACCCTTGATAATTTATCCATAAACAATTAAATATATTTGGCTATCTTATTGGTGATTTAAATTGAGTTTATTAAAGGGTTATTTTCAAAGTTGCAGAAAACTCCAGCAATTGAATATCACTGAAAAGAACAATCTATAAAATAAGTTTCTACATATCATTTTTATACAGCTTTGTATATTTTGTAATTTGTATTTTATACAAATAATGGCTTCAAATTAAAGCCCTCAGATTGTAAAAAGACAACCACCCCAAGATATCTAAAACCTTTTTTTGTGCCTTCCTCTGTGAATGCTTTCAAAGCCTTCTAGCAACAAATTGTGGCATGTTTCTTCTGGTCTATTTATTGACTGAATCTATTTTCAATGATCATTTCACATATAGAAATGTGCCTGAGTGACTTTCCAATCATTTATACAGTATACAATAGCTATGTCTACAACAGTTTTATCATTACAAGGGAGAATTGTCACATTGACAAGTCTTGTTAGCAAGAAAGCTGTCTACTTATTGATGAAATGGACCCCTCAAATGTCTCCTTTTACTGTTAGTGTTGTTATATTAATACTAATAAAATATTAGTATTACTCTTTCAGAGAACCCAATAACCAAATGACCAAGTGTAGGAATATGTTGTCAGTAGACCAGAATTTCTTAAACCTGCAAAAAACTAGGAAAAACTTGCCATTAACAGAGCCATCTTAAATATGAGCTCTGAGCACTTCGGATATTATACTAGTTAAAACTGTTTCTGAATCTGTAACAATGAGTCACACATTCTAATAGTTTGACGAGATAATGTACTCTAACATATGATTATAGTAAAGTCTTGTTTTTGTAACCCTGGGGTGAACAACTATGGGAATAAATATGATCACAGTGGTTTATGGTGCTTAATATGATTTATGGTGAATGGTTGTTTTTACATCAGCTGGAGATTTCTGAATCAGGCAGATATGTTTAGCTATGTGACTACAACTAATGAAATCCCTGGACATGAAAAACAGTAAGTTTCCATGATTGGCCACTTTATGCATTCTCTTATACATCAATCCGGAGAATTAAGACTTTCTATCCTCAGCTCCACCAGGAGGATAAAAGTTTGTACTGTGCTGTTTGGCCTTTTCCAGATAAGCCTTTTACTTTTACTTTTCCTTCCTTCCTTCCTTCCTTCCTTCCTTCCTTCCTTCCTTCTTTCTTTTTTTGGTTTTTAGCCATTTGACATGATAAATATATAACTACTGAACTATTTGTGATCTTTAATTCTTTCTAGTCAATCATAAGATCTAAAAGTGTCCTGAAAAACCCTGACACATCACTTTTTTCCATTAGACAAATAAAAACTTAGACCCAGCCAACAGATTGTAGGTATATTAGATTTGTTAGAAATGTTTCTCTGGCATGAAGAACTACAATAACCTTATGGTAGATGAAAGAATAGTGAGTGTTACAATAGTGATTTCTTTAATTATTTTCATTGTACCATTCTACTTAAACTTCTGCTTAGGTTTTAAGATCTAGGCATTTAAGAAGAATTTTTACTTCATAACAAAGAAAAAGTTGCTCATTAGAATCTTGGATTTTATCTATTTTCAAACAATCTAAATGCATTTAAATGGTGTTTAAACCACTGGGTCACAGAAGTGGAGATTGTTTCTTTATAATACTGCTTAATATGGGACATTAAATGCATCATATGCAAATTATGCTAGTCTATAGACTAAATCATTTTTAGAGATGTTATATAATCTAAACACATAACATTTGTTTTGTTTTGGTTTTTTTGCATCTGCCTTTTATGGAAAGCCATTGAAGTTCTTCATCAGCTTGTATCTTCTGAGCTTATGTAATAAGTTCCTATTTAATTCTACTCTGTAGGTAAGGAAATCTATCTGTCATGCTATTTTAATTTCTATCCAAAAGCTCATTAAGAAATAATAACCTTTTGGGGGCTGGAGAGATAGTCTAGCGGTTAAGAGCATTGCTCTTGCAGAGGACCCAGGTTCGATCCCCAGCACCCACATGGCAGCTAAGAACTGTCTGTAACTCCAATTCCAGGAGAACTCCAGGTCCAGGGGAATCCAAGACCCTCTTCTGACGTCTGCAGCATTGCACAACATGGATGCACAGACCTACATGCAGACATTCATACATTCATACACATACAAAAATAAATATACCACTCCCCCTCTTCCACAGATTGTTCTTTAGGCTTAGAGATGGGGCACCGGTGGACAAGAAGCACAACAAATTTTTTAAAAAATTTAAAAAAAGAAATAATAACCTTTACATGCTTGGAACATTTTATGCAGGGGTGAGGATGAAGTAGTAAAAATGACTTAGTTTATTCATAGAATATGGATAATATTCTATGAATATTCTATGGATATTAAATTAATTATAATATGGATATTATAATATTCTATGGATAATAATTTAAACTACATAGCACATAACCTCAGTTATTTCCTGGTATCAAAGAAGCTCAAAAAAGTAGGAGATCTCTCCAGGCATGGTGGCGAATGCCTTTAATCCTAGCACTTGGGAGGCAGAGGCAGGCAGATCTTTGTGAGTTCAAGGCCAGCCTGGTCTACAATGTGAGGTCCAGGACAGCTGGGGCTACAGAGAGACCCTGTCTCGAAAAGACCAAAAAATAAATAAATAATAAATAAA